>CAJNIZ010002671.1:0-25532 GCA_905231905.1 Symbiodinium pilosum
GGGATGCTCGAAGTAAATAATTTGCATGCTGTTGGCCCTAGTGGAAAGGTGAGTGATAGTGCGATGAACAAACCTTCATCATCAAGCGTCACTATCATCATCATCGTCATCATCATCATCATCATCACCCTTCCTGACTGTAGTTAGACAGGCGCTACAGGCGGTAGCAGGCTGCGCAGCCATGCCCTGGAAATGCAAAGTCTGCAGCAAACGCTACACTTTTCGACGCCCCCCGTTTAATGAATGCAAGAAGTGCCGCCCTGTGTGCAAGACTGGGCTGCACAACAAGCTTCAGCCAAAGTGCCGGTTGAAGAAGAAGACGGCGCCCTCTGAGCTCCGTCACAGAGCAAACAAATCAAGCTGGTCTGATGTAGACAGCCAGGGCCAGGACTGCAGCTCAAAGATTGCTATTTTTGCGTGGGAGAAGCCTAAGAAAGATACGTCAAGCTCGCAGGGAAGTGGCCTCCAAGATGTCAGGGAAGGCCTAGAAGCTGAGCAAGCCGTTCTGCTGAAAGTCACCGGATGGAATTATCCAGCGACTCATAGTATTCTTGCAACGGCCCACGGGTTGTTGGGACGCCTGACCTGTGCCAAGCTAATTTTTCCTTGCAGCCTCACGCTGGGGGTGTCTGGTTTGATTTCTTTTGCTATGGCCGCTGCGGGCGGAGTGCAGGATCCAGACCGAGTTCGGACACAGTACCAGAAAGCTCGTAAATTTCTACGTGCCAATATGATCGAAATAGAATGTTGGTGGGCAAACGCACTGGGGAATTGTGATTTGGATGTATTCTCCGGAGTGTGATGGCGCTGTGATTATCCGCTACCATTTGGCCGCCCCCAGACTGCAAGCGCTGGGCTTCACTTAACAGTGCCTAACTCATTTTGGCTAGCGGCTAGAGGACGCGTATTCCTCTGGTAGGATAACACAAAACGCACCTGGGTCCTGGGAGTGGTATGGGAGTGTCAGATGAAAGGGTTTGCAGGGTCATGAGCATGCTTCCGTGCCGAGTGTATTTGATAAGACAAACAAACATAGCTTTTTCTCTTTGGTGGTCAGAGGAAACAAGGAAACAAAGCGCACTCGTGTACGCTGTGGAAGGCTCAGGGGGAGAAGGGCGGAGAGTTTGGGTGTATTTGTTTTGGGTTGCGGTGAAGCAATTAAAATATTTTTCCTTTGGCTCTGAGGTTCCGAACGATTGCTGCGCTGGGGCAGTGCCAAGGATACCGCAACGTAGCTGCAAATAGCCAGGCAGCGCAACAAGTTCACAAGTCAAGTTATTGTTGCTGCGTTAGTAACATTGAAGGCCACATGCCATGCCACCCCACCCCTGCCCCTGCGTGCTCCAGGTATTGCGGCAGCGACGTCACTGCAGTGCTGCTTGGGCAGTGTGCAGTGTGTGTGCGCGCGTGTGTATGTGGCTTTGCTTTGGGCCCTGTCTAGCGTATAGACTGCCTATAGACTTG
Organism: Symbiodinium pilosum; assembly: GCA_905231905.1. Lineage (NCBI taxonomy): Eukaryota > Dinophyceae > Suessiales > Symbiodiniaceae > Symbiodinium > Symbiodinium pilosum. Next base: position 1,465 of record CAJNIZ010002671.1, read on the forward strand.
GTACTATCTATGTAAGCTTGTTTCAAAAGAAGTTGATCGGCGTCCGCCACACGCACATAAGTTCATTCATGCCGTGACGCTTCAGACGACAATGACTTGAGGCAAGAAAAGGCGTTTGTATCGGGGCTTTGAAAAGGCCAAGCATACCTATCTTCAGCAGCGTGCAAGCAACAATCTCACGTTTAGCAAGCTTCTTTGTTCGGGGTGAGTGTTGTGCTACCTGCCATGTGCGCGACTGCGCTTTTGCTTGGTTTTTTGGACAGTAACAGATGCACACTTCTGAGGAGCTCAGCAGATGATGAGTATCTGGTTTAGGGTTTAGGGAGGCCGAATGGAGATGTATTGGGGAATGTGTGGGTAGGTGTGCAGACACGGCCCTTGCCAATATAGAAAGATCCACCCAATAGCCATCCATAAGTACGGGAAAGTAGTGGTTTAGTAGTCTGTTCTTCCCATTACATGCCCCATAAGCCCTCCGCCCAATGATTAAACCTAATAACCCCTAGAGCCTATACATACCCTGCAACTCTAAACTCTCATATTCTAGAAAACTAAAGATTAGATGAGACCCCACGCAGAAATTGTGGTAGAATTGAGATTCATGGTGACCTTGATACTTACATACCTTCTTCCCCTCACCGTCTCTAGCAGAGGGGGGGCTTATCCAGAGCCTCCGTTCGGAGCTAGTACACATTATAATCCCCAGCCAAAAGCCCATTAAAAGAAGCCCTCAAACGGAATGAGGGCGAACCAGCCTAGACAAGAGTTTCAGTTTACCAGATTTTGAGCACACCAACCTAGGCTCTGCTATCTTCGGATTTTTGGGGTTTAGGGCGTTGTGTTTAGGGTTTAGGGTTTTACATTTTAGGGTTTAGTCCTCGTAGGGCTGGGGCCTAGCAACGGCATCGTCATTTAATTCGGGTCCCCCAAATAAAATACCGCAACTATGTAAGGAAGGAATTTCCCAAGTTTCTTTGCAGGTGACGTACAGTAGTTCCTCATAGTTGCCATCAGAGGTGACCCTAGTTGGTCGTAATACGCCTGCCTAGCCCTGAACCGTGAAGAGCTCAAGTATATAATGAAATGGAATGGGATTTGGACCCAAATGGTTCCTGTATAGGTGTTTCGGGCCCAAACTAGAGATATTCTTTGCGAGTACTTGGACCCTTAGGGAAATAGGGAACCACAAGGACGAAGTCCATCCAAATCCCCGATGCTTCCGTACTGCCATCTTCATCACGGAGTCGAGTCTCAAGCTCAAACCAGAGTAATGAATGAGTTTCGGACACCCACGGCGCCAGTGCTATCGACCTCCAAGTCCATCAATGCACTGAGACACAGAGTCCCCTCCCAATATAAAGCCCTTTCCCACGCATCATGGTATCTTACAAGCGGGAAATATTTGATGCAAGGGGGAGTGGAATGACAATACTAGGGGGCGGGGATTACGAAGGTGGCAACGCACATCTCGGGCGTAGATCCCTTTTTGGACAGCCTGCTGTTCCTCATGCCCCTGGCTGCTTGTTGCGCTTTAGGGTTTAGGGTTTAGGGTTGCATGTCTGTTGATCCTACGTGGTTCTTCCTCGTGATAACACTTTTGCACTGCACGCCATTGTCCGCAAAAGTCGTCGAAACAGTCAATCCCCACAGAACCCTCATCTCCTATGACCTTCCTATAGTCCATGCAAACGGATCCTGAAGTCCTTGCTTCATATCTTGAAGTGTAGCGCCCTAGATCCTCAAAGCAAACACCCAAAACCCGCTAGGAGCTGCGATCCGGGCAACCAGCACGTAAACCTGATTTTGTCCTGCCAAAGCTGGGGGCGTCACTTGGCAGACGTTTTAGGGTTTGGGAATGTTTCAGATTTTTTCGATATGCTAAGCCCTCGTGCTCCAGGGGGTGCGTTCCCAGCATGCCTACTTAAAGGACCGTAGGTTTACTAACGAGTTAAGTGAATTCACCGTTTATACAGGATTTCTATGGGGTTAAGTGGGTCTATGAAGGGGATATGGTACAGTATCCAACTCCAGCGTCCCTCAAAGTAGGATCCCAAAATTCAGAGTTGGCCTGGCTGCGTCAAGACTAGTTCGAGAGTTCCACTGGGTATTGTGTGGTCTTTACGTGTTATTGCCAGCCCAGACCCTTAAGAGGATCCAAAATTGATTCCCCAGCTTTCTATTGCTTGAGTGCTTGAGGGAGAGTGGAGGAGTGTGTCCTAATGGGATCCTTGTATGTTCATAATTAACCCGAAATTAAAAAGAAACTGTCAGTCCCAGTCCCTGCATACACTCCCCCAGTCCCCCTCAACCTTGAGGCGACAAACCTGTGTGCTAAGGTTCGTGGAGCGAGGCGAAATCAAGGCCTGAGAAAGCTTCACAAAGGCAGCGCGCACCGCCGGGAAAGACTTGGACAACACCTGGGAACGCTTACACCCCAAGATGTTGTAAAAGAGTTCATGGTTTGCGGTTTAGGATTTAGGGCGAGGACGGTAAGGGTTGTGGCAAAAACTCCGCCAGCTTTAGCCCTAAACCCGCTTTGAAGCCTTTTGGCCCGAACCATCCCTGGGACTGGGGCAAAACACCGGTTGGCTTGTTGGGTGGTTGGGGGGTTCATTTTGGGGGTCCATACATAACAATGGCTATAATATTTTGGGGTCTAAAATGGTCTTAAGCTGGTTAGATGATGGCGTCATTGGAATGTCAGGGAGGGAATTTGTTGTCCGTCATCCTTTGTGTATCGGTCGTCTGTAGCTACAATCATGACTACCAATGGACGCTCTCGTACTCAAGAGGCTCAGCTGTTCCCGTCGGGACAGGGTTCAATCCATCTTGGGCACCACTTGGGGCCATTGGCATGTTGATATTTGTCCCACCTGCACATACTGCTAAGGGGAGAGCACCGACGCTCGGTTCCGGACGTCGGTCTCTTATTGGATGCACTCACCTATCCGAACGTTAGGGTCCCTGCTTCGATCTCCGCAGACGTCATCGCAGGACCATGGGAAGGGTTGCTAGTGGTAGGGGGATACCTGAAACCTTTGACTCCAGAGTTGAATGTCGGTGTTGTTTGCCTGGCGGCTGCAAGCAGATTCTGCAGCGCCTGACACTCAGCTGTGCTGGTCAATAAACGCCGGGGTATCTTTCTTGAACCATTTCAGGTAGACTGAGCTTGTTATAGCCCGCTACCCTATTCATTAGCATGCCCTTATACAGCCGCTTTTCAGATATCTTTTTTGTGGTTTTCGAGTTCAGACTTCGCGGCTATTTCCGGCTGCGGCCAGGGTCATCAAGCAACAGGTACCTACAAACCATAATGACCTCACCAGACATCATCCCATACCGTAGTTTCAAAATAGAAGGGCGCCAGCTTGGCTGCTTGCTCTGAACTCAACATGAAATTCACAGATAGTTGGTTTCCCTGTGCCGGTTGTGAAAAGTTTTTGTAGGACGGGGCATGCTCTTTGCATTATGTCGATGTTATTGGAGTCTGTGCCTTAAACATTTGCTCACAGGGCGCACCCCCCAGAACAACTCTTGTAAAACGTGTGGGGGTTTGATGATTGGGGGAGGGTGCCCTACATACCCTCAAATACTGTCACTATAAGGTTAGTATAGGAAGCCCAAAGGAGGTGCCTTAATGTCTGGAAGGCCCTTATGCATGCCAGACAGTGTCTGCAACACACAACCATATGAATGCACCGGTAACATGACTGAACATTTGATTCCCGCAGAAGGTTGCAATGAGCGATTCAGGGATTCAGGGTTCAGGTTTTAGGGTTCAGGCCGGCACCTCAGCCCTGGGTTAAAAAAAGGGTTGACGGTCTTTACAATCGTTACTCATGAGCGATTCAGATGTTTAGGCTTCAGGTTTCAGAGTTTAATGGTTCAGGGCTTCCGGGATATAGATACAATGGAATTTAGCGTGTGGGATTTCAGCATAGGGTAACCCTCAATACTCGAAGCAGTGCTTGAATCTTACCATCTTGACCCGTTGCCGTTTAACACTTGTTGCCATCTCCTTTTCCAGTGTTATGTAAACTCTAAACCAAAAACCTCAAATTAAAAACCCTAAACCCCCTAAACCCTAAATCCTAAACCCCCTGGAACTTCAAGGATGCGAAGGCATAGGGTTTAGGGTTTGTAAGGCATATCCTGCATCCCTGGCCTCCAGGCCCAAGCCCTCAACCCTCGACCCCAAACCCTGAACCCCAAAGTTTAGGGTTTAGGGTTGCCAAAAAGTGGCACAAAGAATTGAACGCCAAATCCTAAAACCCAACCCTTAAGCCCCAAACCCAGACTGTAAGTGTAAGCCTTAAGGAATTTGCTGAGATATACCCCACGAACTCGAATTTTCACTCGCCAGTCCGAAGGCTACAGGAGGTTAAGGGCACGGCATGCTGACATTAATAACCTGGTGTAGCGTGGTGATGCTCGTGCTGGTGGTGGAGGTAGTAGGCAGCAGTCATCGCAGGAAGGGCGGTAGGAGTGGGAGAAGGGGTGGGGGTAGGTGTAGCAGTGCCAGTCGGATTGGGGAGTGGGTGTAGGAGTCACAGTAGCAGTACGCAAGGAGCAGTAGTCGTACAAAACAGCCGCAGGAGTAGTTGCAGCCGCAAAAGCAGAAGCAGCAGCAGCAGCAGCAGCTGCAATATAATTCACAAGAAGCAGACGCAATAGCGGCAGGAGGAGGAGGTCAATGGCTTCTGCCCCATGCAAGCACCTCACAAGCCACGGTGGACATCTAGAAATCCTGCTAGTATAGTATAGTCATGCAGGGTTTCTAGTATCAACTGTAGAAGTGCGTTGGCTAGAACTCCAAGCGACCAGACGGAAATGGAAAGGGGACTGACCATTTAAGTGAGGAAACAAAACGCCCCAGCCGGCAGCTTATTGTGAAGTAGCCCGCTTATGATAAGATCACCTTGTGGTTGCTCCACATCCTCAGCACTTCGCAGTTTGCCCTGCCCTTCGGATCATCTGGCTCCTGGGCCCTGCCGGTCTCATTCTGAGGAAGGAATCCGACGTGACCGTGTGGTTTGAAGATGAGGATTTTCAAAGCGTTCAAGACAGAGACAGAAATGTATTGAGTACGTGTTCTTGATATTGAATGGCAAGCATAGCCGGATTCCTCCATTTCTTGAGATGCAGGCACGCAGTTGCATGTCCTGGACCCTGGAAACTGCAGACCTGTTCGTACACACTCTCTATAGCACAAGAATCTAAGCTAGCGTTTGTGATCCAGATGCCTTTCTGCACCTTGGCATCATGTAGTGACCATGGGCCCTGGCAGGTAAGAAGTCTGAAGAGTGTACGGTGGTCGTGCCTTTTAAGGTTTCACTGTCAAAGCTCAGCCGGCACCTGCATTTGGCTACGGATGCCCTTCGTCGTAAAGTCCTGAAGCCCAGATAAGACTCACCAGGATGGAAGTTGCTAATGACAGCGGCATACGATTCTCGTGAGCATTGTATTGTGCCATGCGGTTTCATCTAGCGTTTGCCAGGCAAACCTTCAGCTGCCATGCAATTAACCTGCCCAAGCTCATGTGGTTGCTTGAGAAACAGCCCTCTTAAGAATTCTCAACCCAGCTATCATCCTCACAGTCTTCAGTCTATCCTGTACTCATCCCTGTGTGACATAAAGCAATGTGGTTCGAGATCCCTGTTTTATCCCAACATGCTTCTGTAACCCCTGTTGTAGTTTCTCTGAAGCCACTCGCAGCCCCTTTCACGCATGCTGCAGCACGGCGGCCGCGGCACATCAGAGACTGGAGTGAACCCAACTGTCGAAGTCTAGGGTACCCTACACCCCTCAATCCCTAAACCCTGTAAACCCTAAACATTGTACCATGGTAGAGCTTTAGGGCTGAGGGTTTTAGGCCAGTTAGAGGTCCGCAAAGATTCTGTTATGACTGGTATTCCTTGTATTACTTTTATTGTTAGTATTTTTCATTAGTAGCAGTATTGTTATTATTACTAGTACTACTGTTATTTCTATTACTACCATTATCAAAGTGTAGCGTTTAGGGGTGCAATGCTTCGTAGGTGCAACTATCTTGCATTTGATTGAGGGTACGGCTTTGGATATTATGACGTAGGCTTAGTGCCACTTTCTTTCTTCAGAAAGCGGCGTGCGCAGCTTCATTAGCCACGCAGGCATGTCGAAAGGCCTCACAGACCCTAAACCCTACAGTAAACCCTAAACTGTCATTGTCTCGAGATGGAACATAGCTGGGAATTGGCAATTGTTATTGACTGTAGCAGCATCAACGCACTCTCTGAGAATTGCAAAAGCTGCTTCACCACGCTTCTTGAATATCGTGCGAAGCCATCGAATCTTGGGCACCTCTACTTTGAGCTCTCCCAGTTCGCATATCGCACACAAAAGTGCTCGTTAAACTGCTCGCTGAATAACCGCTCCATATGTTTATGAACACTTGTACTAAGCCCAGTCATCTTGCATAGAAATGCGGCACACTCTTTAGTTCATGCCCCTCTCCCCTCAAACATAAAGAATTATGGGGTCCTGGGTAAGTCTCGCAGTCGTCGCAAGGGTTTAGGGTTTACGGTACGGTTTTCCACAAACAACCCAAGAGCGACCCTGCAATAACTCCTCAGTTCCTCCTTGGTAGTTCCTCTTGGGTGTATTCTGGTTTTGTTGCACTACACAAAGAGGAACTACACAGGATGTTCTGGGCACAGTAAGCTCTAAGATATGTAATGTCACGCAGTTGGTAGGCATTCATTCTTTAAGTTTGACATGGGATATTCTCAAAATGTGTGTCCCCGCACTTTCACAAACATAACGTGTCCTTGTTTGCCGACACCAGAACCTTGGGGAACCTCGAACATACCCCAGACATAGTCAGCTTTGGTTAGCTAGGACTGAAGGACTTTATCCGTATAGTAGTCCCTATCTAATCCATTACAGTAGTTTCCATTTTCTTTTCCATGCTTTCATTCCCAGCCTTGTGACATCATAGCCCTGGAAATTCTGGGCAGCGGATAAAACAATTAGTCTGTGAGAATCCTGTGAGAATTCTTGTGAGGTTTCCTGTGAGCAGATCAAGCAGTTCCGCGGGTCCTGTGAGAATCCTGTAAGAATCCTGTGAAGAGGCCAAGAAAGTTTTCGAGAATCCTGTGAGAATCCTGTGAGAATTCTGTGAGAGTCCTAGGAATTCCCGAGAGCCCGAGGCAATTTCCTGGGACTCCATTTGTCAGAATTCTAGGAGATTCACGAGGGCCCTAGGTAGATTCCTATAGAAATGTCCTAAGACTCCTCGGAAATTTAGGAAATTTCCTAAGTTTCCGAGGAGTCCTAGGAAATTGCCTATAGGGCACTTGGGAAATCCTAGGATCTCACTGGATTCCCACAGGATGCTCACAAGATTCTCAGGATTCTCACAGGAGGGCTAGGGCCGCGAATGGGAGCGGGGCCTAGGGCCGGCTCTAGCCCTGTGTGAGAATCCTGTCAAAATCTTGCGAGAATTCTTGTGAGAATCCTGTGAGCATCCTAGGAATTCGAGAGCCTAGGCAATTTCCTAGGACTCCTCGGAAATATACGAAATTTCTTAAGATTCCTACGAGACTAGGAATTTCCTAGGAGTCTTAGGAATCTTGCTAGATCCTCCGGAATTTCCTAGGAGTTCTAGGAATCTACCCGCGGGCCCTCGTGAATCTCGTAGGAGTCTTAAGAAATTTCCTGAATTTCCGAGGAGTCCTAGGAAATTGCCTAGGGCTCTCGGGAATTCCTAGGATGCTCACAGAATGCTCACAGGATTTCTCACAGGATTCTCACAAGGTTCCCACAAGGTTCCTCACAAGCCTTCTCGCAACCTCACAAGGTTCTCACAAGATTCTCACAGGTTTGTTCACAAGAAGCTCACAGAAAAGTGATTTTACTGAATCCCAGCATTTCCCCGCAACATAAAGCCACAATCCCAGCCAACCAGAGGCCAGGATAACTCAAGGTGTGTGAACTGCTTTTGCAACCTTCCAGTCTGCCATGGATCCCTTTCAACACCTTCCCAAAGAATTGCAATGCCTCCCTGGACCACCCCCCTCCCTTTCGCTCTAACTAGCAGGTACCACTTATAGATCATCGGGCAATTGGGGTTACGGTTATAGTCCCCCTGAAGTAGATGGAATGCAGGGTATGTGGGGATGTTATTATAATATGCCCAAAGCCATATTCTATCTACTTAAGGGGGGCTATACATCCTATGTAGCCCTTGAACGCGTTGTTATGTACCAGGTTCACTCCGAGCCTCCGGCACTGTACGAACCCATGCATTGATGCGCCATGTGACCCGAGGTCTCACATACGCTCCATACCGACTTTAGACTCCTTTAAGGGGGTTATAAAGGGGATTACAAGGGGAGTGCTATAGGGGTTACTAAGGGGGATAATGGGAGTTTAGGCTAAGAGGGTTAAGCCCTGAACCCTACACCCTCCCCAAAGCCTAAACCTAAACCCCTCGGGTTTCAGGCTTTAACATCTTCGGAGCTGCGGCATAAGGGCCCGGAGATGAGACCAAAAATATCGGCTTGCAGCCGCGAAGCTGAGGACTTATAGCCCCTTCGGCCCTCAGCATGGCTAGCTTTTGGGATTATGGCCCACTTATCAGCCAGCGGGGTCCTCAAAGTACATTTTTTGGGTGTTTAGCTTACGTATTTCTTTAGGAAACCCCTGGCTCAGAACTTCCTGCAACCCCTCACCCGGACGCTGCTGAGCTAAGACACCCAGTTCGGTGGAGGTGTTTAGGCGTTTAGGGTTTCAGGCTTTTATTAGGGCGAGAGGTCCTGAAATTTGAAGCCTGGGACCAGTCCAGCCCCTAGAATAAGCAAGGTTTACATGGGGTTGCTCCTTGATGTTTGTTTGACGCTGACTGCCTACAGCATATATCTAGCCATGTGGAATGCCTATGCAATAGGATTGCCCTACCCTGACGCGGTTTCGAGTTTAGGGCGCTGAGTCGATGAAGAACACCTACATCATGTATAATCCATAACTCACCCACATGGTGCCTAAAGTCTGTAGCTTTAGATGTTCCGTGCATCCTGCCTGGAGTCTACGAACAGATATAAACCCTACACCCTAAATCCTAAAAATCTTATCTACATTGAGCAATTTGCAGCGCAAGGGCTGGGCCTCCTTCCATAGCAAGAGCTTTTTAAGAAGCACATCAGCTTGAACACAACTTAGCTGTGTTACAGTTAAGGGTTCAGGGTTTTGGAGAGTTTGGGACGGAATATAGGTACCGTTACCATGGATTACACAGGGGTTTGTGTAGGGATTTGCTGACCCGGCTCCCCTTTAAGCACCAGCACGTGAGTAGGGAAGTTTGTAGAAGCAATCTCTGTATCACGCCCATTGGCGCCCTCATAGTCCCTGTATGAGCTACAGTCTAACCTCCTTAAAGGGGGTTGTATAGGGGGATTATACCAGGGAGTATTCTACGCCTATTAAGGGGGATACTCGGAGTTTCGACTATATCTCATACGTTTTCCTATGTCCCGCGACTTTGAGAAGCTTCCAATGCAGACCTTTGGCTGCCAGTCTTTGCCCCTTTGCGAAGCAGAGTGGGCGAGCACGATGCTGAGAGGAAGGAGTCGGAGCAACGAGTCCGGCGCAGCCGATTAAATAGTCTAGGTTTAGGATTTATGATTTACAATTAAACCCTGAAACCCCGAAACCCTACTCATGGGGCTGTCGTCGAATCTTTTGTGTTGGGCGTCTGGCCTTAGGAACTCTTGGGTATTTCATTGAAACGGATGGCTTGAGACTTAAAGTATATGCTACCCCTGACCTTCCTAAAGCCTCAACCATTGGGCACACATAATCCCCACTTAAGGGAACCTGTTAACTAGGGCAGGCATAGTTTGACTTCCCTAAACCCTAAACCCTAAACTGTGCAGCCCAGACTCTTCCTTGGGCTCCTGCAAGTGTCGTGAGCCGCCGCACAGCGATGATAGGGCTGAACCGACCTCGCGCGAGTCTGCTCTTTATGGGTGTGTTTTATGGTTTTTAGGTTTGTAGGGTTTAGGGTACCTTAAACCCTAAGCCATATATAGGGCTTTGTGTTAGGCCATGGGGTCATGGCCATGGGTTGCAACTCGGTGTATGGTTTTCGGGGTTTTAGGCTTTAGTTTCGTGCTACACAATCAGAAGGCTTTGGTTCTTTTCAACCCCAAAAACTAAGGACTCGACTGCTATCAGATGGCTCTTAATCATACAGGGTTCGTATTCTAGGGTTCGGCAAGTTCGGCAGTACCAAAATCCTCTTATCAGTTTAGAGCCCATCATTCCTAGAAAGGCTTTTGAAGGCTATACCCTAAACCCTAAACCTATACTGTCCTTGGGGTAGCCTGGGGGTGGTAGGTGCTAAGATGGCACAATGGTTTACTGAGCAAATGATAGCCACATCACCCGGAAATAGTTGTTTACATGCAGAAATTTAATCACCTAATTATCCTAAACCCTAGACCTTAAACCCTAAACCTTAAACCCTAAACCCTAAAACCTGCACCCCAAACCCTGCACCCCTAAACCTTAAACCCTAAGTGCCAAAATAAATTAGTTTCCGCGTCTGAAGCTGCTTCCAAAAGGCCCAATGTCCGGGGATAGAGAGGATGGAGATTTCGGGTTTATGGTGACACACTTCCACTCCTCAAAGCGAGGTTGTGAATCTCATGAAGCCAGCCAGCTTGCAATTTTTGTGCCGCGCGAAAAAAGGTAATGTAGAAGCCTGACTAAATAAATGCTTCACAAAAGATGTTCACGTGACGTTGGTGAGTAGTAATGCGACGTGTGAGCTTCGACGTTCGTATTCCTCGTATATAATTAGCCCTCATAGAACCCATAATAAACATTTCCAGAGTCTCCTCGTTATCGATAATCATATGCATATATCTATCTACCTATATGCGTGTAAATGCCTAGGCTCCTTGAAGGCCCGTTCAGGGAAGGTATAGCAGAGTCTGGAGCAACTACCTGCCATGGTGATTAAGCCGCTTAAGAAGACCTTCAACAAGATTCTACTATAGAGGGAAACTTTAGGTCAGTACAAGGGGAGCAGGTTCGTGTATACATTTTGTGGCCACTTCCCCCCTTTCATCAGGTCCACTTTGGCAGCAATCCCACCAGAAGCTTTAGTAAGACAGCTTCACATCTTTCTGGCCTGCGAATTTCCTCGGGTGCACAAGCCCTTGTGCCAGTGGAACAAACCCTTAACCCTGCACCCTCAACAAATCCTAAACCACGAGCCAATTGCAAGAGCAAAGCCCCAACACTGGGAAGAGCTTCTGGTTTGGGGTTGGGGGTTTAGGCGTTTAGGGTCCAGAGCTCCCATGCGTGCAAGAGAAGCTGTAGAACTTGGCTGGCTCAGCTGAGGCCCGATCCTTGCGATGCCCCGACGGGTGTAGCTGAGCCGCGATCAAGATGCTTTTGAACATTTGGTAGTGGGCGCTGTGACTTAGACCTTGCTCCAAAGGGTAGCATTCGACGACAGGACTAGCCGCTTTGATTCATCTACCATCCGTTGCAAGATCCGGATAGAACGACGACGAAGTCCATAAGCGTGCGTCCGGCTGTAGGAATTTTAAAATTCTGACTTTGGGGCATTCGCATCTGCGTTACTTGGGCTTTTCCAGCATTGCAGTTCCCATAGCGCTGGGCCCATGGATGCTAAGCGCACCGTTTGGGTTGGTAGCTTTGCACGAATCCGAACACTCTTGCTTTTTTCCGCCTTTTTGGTCTTCTTGTGATTATTCTTGTCTGTACTCTTAGTTGTCACCAACCCTGTCATCTAGCTGCAAACAATGAATCCCAAAATGATGCAATCCTTGTAGTTGCCCCTACATACAGTGATCGTTTGTACCCCATATGCCTATTCTCCGTGCTGACCACGTGTAAGTCCAGATTGCATGCCCCTAAACCCTGAACCCTAAACCGTATCCGTAGGTCGAGTTCGTGTCGAAGGAGGGAACCTGCAAGGAGGGCAGCACGCTCTCATCGGGGCCACGCGTCTGTTTGAGCTAGAAATGTTGGCTTCGTCAAACTTAAGGGTCCCTCTTAAGGGGGTATGCCGGATACATAGAGATGATATCAGGGATACGTAGGGTATTGGATTTCCCCAATTGAAGGGTCCTTTTGTAGGGTCCTTATAATTCAGGAGCATCGCATTTTGAGGTTAAACAGGGGCCTCTTCATGGTTCTTCCAGGTTGAGCTTCCCACCCTAGAACCTAAATCCAAAACCCTTTGCTTGCCCTGGTGGGCTGAAAGTCCGGGCCATTTTGTGATTATACTTTCTGGACCCTGGGGTTACTCAGGGGCTAGGTTATGAAAAGTCGCAATGCAGTCTTAAATCCATACAGTAGCCGCTATATAGTTCGCGACAAACCTAAACCCCTGAACCCTAAACCCTAAACCCCTAAATCGTAAACCCCTAAAACCCTAAACCCTAAAACCCTAAACCCCTGAAACCCTTAAACCCCTAAACCCTAAAACCCCTAAACCCCTAACACCCTAAACCCCTAACACCCTAAACCCCTAAAACCCTAAACTCCTAAAACCCTAAAACAGGCTTCAGGATGCCAGATGTCAGGTTTGGGTGTCACAAAAAGCTACATCTTCCTATCTATCCTTATATGTACTATAGTCTAAACTCGTTAAAGGGGGATTATATAGGGGATTATATAGGGGAGTACTATAGGGGTTTTTAAGGGGGATACTAGGAGTTTAGACTAGAGCTCATATACTCCCATATACCCGTACATGCCTCTACCCTTTATAATTGAGGTGTGGAGATGATCTGCGATGGATTGTCCCCGGGTTTAGGGTTTGGGGTTTATGGAGAAGTTGTCTGGCCTTTGTTGATCCCATCCGTTCTCACATGAAGCAGCGTCTAAAACACCTACTCCTTATGTCAAGCCTAATCTGTAAACCCTGAACTCTAAATCCTTGTATACTCCCCAAAATGTACCCTATTATACTGTAGTAGTTTCCATTTTCTTGTTCATTATCCCTTATGCTTAAGCCCTATCTCAAACCTAAACCGTCAGCCTACGCTTGGCAAGCTCAAGTCCGAAAGCTCAAAGTCGGAGTTTAGTATCTGCAGAGCTGCCGAGCTTGCACTTTCCTTGTCAACTATAAAGTCCCCCTTAAGTGGGTAACATATGGAGGCTATAGGGATCTCATTATACTGTACCCAAAGCCATATTCTATCTTAAGGGGGAGTATATTTGCATACGGGGGCTAGTGCCACAATAGCGGAAACTTACAGGGAAAATGAAATGGACTCGGTTGCATACACGCAGTACAGTTATATGTGTTGAGGGTAAGTACCACAATCGCGGAGAATCAAACGGAAGCAAAGTGGAAATGCGATAGAAACCACGGCTTTATAAGGGTCATACTCTTTTTGTATCAGTCAGGATTTGGGGCTTACCATTGCTCGCAATGCCAGCAGCAAGCGCATGCTGGCCCTGTACCAAGTTTAGGATTTGGGGTTGCAGCGCTCGAGCTAAACCCTAAACCCTGAACTAGAGTGTTTAGGGCTTGGAGGGCCCTACTTGAGGAGATTGAGGACAAGGTTATGTGACTGAAGGGGTAACGTGCGCAATGGTCAGTTGGAATATGTCAAGATGGGAAGATCCTAGACTCAAGGCAAAAGAAGCCATTACAATCTTGCTTACTGCGCCCTTGCCAACCCATGCCCTTATATAGATAGTAAACCCCTATCCTGAGCCCATGGTGCCACGATGCAAACACGTCCAGGTCTTCATGTACGACGCAATGCCTGGCTACTTGGTTTCTCAGGACCTCCAACAAGCATCCAGTTGTGAGCTTCAAAAAGACCTGAATCCCAAAGTTTAGATAGTTTGGGCCCTGCTTATAGGGGCATCTGAGTAACTACAAATACTGTGGTTCCAGCTTTCTTGTGAACATCTGGTATAGGGCCCTAGATACTCTAAGCACCAGACCGCGCACTCATAAGAGCTGTAGTCTAAATTCCTTAAAGGGCGTTATATAGGGGAGTATTATAGGGGCTATTAAGGTCTATAGCTCATATAGGGTGGTCCAATGACAGTCTGTACTGCTGGAGGAAGTACTGGGCTTTTGCAGGCGCATGGCTTAAACTTGGCTTTGTCTGGGGAACTCTCGGAGGAACTATCATCCCGTCCGGCATTCATAGCCTGGACAGTGCGTAGGTTTCCGCTCTGAGGATAACAATGCTTGCTGGTGGAGGCTCTTTGGTTCAGGATTTACCCACACTTACTAAGCATCTGGCGGCTGCGCCGTACAATATCCCAGCTTCCATTTCAGTTTCCAGATCTTTTCCATGTGATTCTCCGTTATCGGGGTGATATCACTGTACAATCCCGATATCTAGTCAATCTGTAAGGTTTTTTGGTACAATACTTCGAAGCCTCGTCTCCTCAACAGACTTGAGGACGCTCTTGAGTATTTGGGGTTCATGTGCGTAAAGTGAAAGACCGTTACCCTTCGAAAGCCTGGCAACAGGTACCACAATGCTGAGAAGAACACCGAAAAACAGAGTGATGAAGCCTTCCACAAGCACAATCCAGAAGTCTAGTCGTTTTTACATTTGCCGCTTGCAACTCCAAACCCCACTTGTCCTGGAACTAGGTTTGGGGTTCACATTGGAGGGGAGACGTTGTGGCCCCATCAGATCAAGGCAGGGTACACGGCATCGGCTGCCACACTCTCCTGCAATGCAGCTACGCTGACACCTGCTTCTTGGTCCAACTCCTTTGCGGGATGGCTGGGAGCAAGCTGCCCCTTCTACGTCTTGGGAGTTTCTGAAAGTTGTGAGTCCTTTCTTGGGGTGCGTGTAAGGACGAGAGATGGGGGCGGGGGCGGTTTCTGCGGGAGCCCGAATTCTGATAAACATGCGCCAAGTATAGAAAAGATGCCGGTATAAATATTGTAAAGCATATGTCCCTCAAATGGACCTCAACAGCCTCAGCATGATGCTGGTATTATGTAGGTGTCTACATTGTCTAAACCCCATCAACCACTACAAGACCAGGTTACCATTTCATTTCCCATGCTGTCTTCCATTTGGTTCACCGTTTTTCTCATAATTTTGGCACCTACAGTACCAGGCCTGTGAGGAGCGCCTAGAACTTGTTTAGACGCTGTATGCCGAATCTGGGTTTTGCAACGACGTGTGCAATCTAGAATGCATGGAGGTGACATCAGGATCGGCTTCAACAACTGCAAAGAAAATGAGATAATTTGCATGCGAAACCCTACAGGGCTTAACCGGGTCACACCTGAGATTTTCCTAACAATAATCGGTCCCATCAAAACCAAAGGAGGACCGCATACCAGATTGCAATCTGGGAAGATCATGAAGTTCCTGTATGGCTGTTTTTTACAGCAAGCTGCACAGAAACTGTTTTGCAGGTTTTGAACCTACCACCCAGCTCTGTAAGTTCTTATCTAGGGTCCCCAGGTTAGCATGTTTCCACTTTAAACCCTAAGCCACCAACCCTCAACCCTAAACTGTATAACAAGCACTGCCCAGGTCATGGCAGCTACCCTGAAAATTAGTTCTCAGTTCCCAGCAGAATGGTATACCGAAAGTCATGAGCGAGTCTATCATTATTTCCATGTTTAGGGCGAAGGCTCCCCTGAACCCTAAACCTTCAGCCTGCAAAACAAAGGACTTAGGGTCTCGCTCTCGGCGTTTAGGGTTTGGCCAGCCGTTCTCGCTTCCAAGTTAGAAGATTTGGTGTCCCATTTTCAACGAGACTCGATGTAGCCTAGTTGGCCATCAATGCCTTTCACCCTAAACGTAAACACTTAGCGCAACCCATCCGTCGACTTCTGGTGGCTCAAGTTGAAAGGACCATGGCTTGCGCTTTAAGGCGACATTACTTTTGGAGCTGGTATGGCCTGAGCAGTAGGCATGAGTAGTAGTTGCCATTGTAGCTATCCCTGCAAGTACCTTCTGAGCTTATGCAGTTGGAGGGGCCTTTCCTCATAAACTGGACCTTAGGCAGAAAGAAGTTTGCTAAAGCCTAAACCCCGGGTCGCCAATTTGAAAAGGCGCGTAGAACCAAACGACGAATCCTAAACGCCCAAGCCCCAAATGCCTAAGCCTGGATTGCCAACTTGAAAAGCCACGTAAAGAAAGGCGTGTTAACAAGAAATCCCCAAAACCCAGACCCTCAAGCCCAAATTTAAACGGCGTGTTAGAAAGCATCCCCCCAATCCTAAAGGCAACCTTCACTTGCGCGGCCAACCCCTGCGTCATCCCGAAAGTGGAGTTGCCTCCCTCGCATCAAGCTCTACAATCTTTGTAGAGGGTTCAGGGTTTAGGGTGTCAGCTAAATGGGGATTGGTCTAAATTCCCTATAATACGGGGTCCTATATTTGGGTTCCCATTATAATACGGGGCCCTATATAGATTTCCCCCAATCTTGGGAACTGTAATTTAGGGAAACTACCAAATGGGCCTAGAACTTCAGGATTCTGTCAGAGGTTATGGAGCTCGGGGCCGGGGCTTTGTGGTTTGGAGTTGGGTTTAAGTGTCGGACTTCTTGACAACTGTACAAGACACCAAAGCGCTACAACGCTGCACCCAGGAACTCCTTTGTTGCCATCGGCGCAAGGCCTCACCCTCCAAAAACTGCAAGCTGCAAGCCTAAGGACAAACATGACGGACATGATTAAGAGACTTGGGGCCTAGGACCAGGAAATCTGGGAAACAAAGGGTACATGTTCAGGATAGTGCAAGTGCAAGGTTTCAAGGTTGAGTGTTCTAACGAGCTCGTCTGAGGTCTAAGACGTTAGGGTTACTTAGATCTGATAGTTAGGCCAGCAGCCCTAGACCCTAAGCCGCGAGACTGCAATTCTACGGGTGAAGCCGTGGGCCCCTTAACACTGAGATCATTATATACTTACTACACACCCTATATGCACCCTTCAGGGTCCCCAGAATCCCGCCAAAAGGCTTACGGGCAAAAAAGAAGCTATCCATGTCTTTTTGTCATCGTGTACCATGCCACTACCGCTAATGCTGATTCCACTGCTTTTCTACTATACAATCATTCAGTACCCGAGGATGAGCCTGGAAAACGGCTGCCGCGCAATTTCCGGAAAGACAGTTGAATCTGGAAAGGCTCGAGAACTTGACCATGTTTCCCCGAGCGGATCATGAGGGGATGGCAAAAGGTTTGCAAATGAAATCTTTTAGGGTCTTTTCAACGAAGATCCTACGACTGACAGGGTTGTTTTGGGCTTTCCATATTTCAGCGCGGATTTTTGGTCCAAGAGTTGTGATGTTAGCGCCCAGGGGTGTTGTCTGTGCTGGATGGAGGTTTTGCGTGATTCAGAACGTCAACGGTTGCGGCTGAGATTGTAGTTGTTCCGTAAACCTTCAAACCCTGAACCCTAAGCCTGAATCCTGTCGGGGTCCCTGGGCCTGCGGCCATGTTTGGTACACCTTCTCGCAATGGCAATGATACAAAGCTCTAAGCATGCATCTCATGTGTCTGTCGCTTTCTAGATGCACAGTACTACGCCTGTTCAGAAGGTTACAGGGTTTAGGGTTTAGGGCTTTCATGCGCTGTTCCACAGATTAGACTCACTTGCAAGGCCTCCAGTCTGTGAGCTTAGATGTTTACAACGCCATGATAGCGCGACCACATTGTAGGCCTCTGCGATCTGCAGCTCGTCAGGGTAGAAGCCCGTATAACTACATGTCAATATGTCCAGGAATCCTCGTAGAATCATGGCAGATAGTACCCCAAGGAGATATTGGTAATTGCTGAGGCATGTTTCCATGTTCATGTCCAGTCGATTTTCCTTCTGTCATTGCTAGTTCCTGTACTCCAGCCCCAGCCTGTACTACCTTCTATCTAACATCTGTCTTGGCGACGGAGAGGGTTGGACTATCGATTTGGGTAGCTTTCATCTACGAACTCAAGTTCCTTTGAAGGGGTTGCTAGGAAGTAAATAAGAGGTATATACGAAGGCCTTGGGATTTTGGGTTTATAGCCCGGCCCTACATAACGGTGGGTCAAGTCCGCTACCTGTGCCCCCACATGCTCCACGCCGAACTGTTCGTCCAGGCGTGCCACACCGTGTGCAAGCCCGGCTACAGCCCGAACGTACCTTGATCCATTATACCCGATAGCTCGCT
Source organism: Symbiodinium pilosum (assembly GCA_905231905.1). Taxonomy (NCBI): domain Eukaryota; class Dinophyceae; order Suessiales; family Symbiodiniaceae; genus Symbiodinium; species Symbiodinium pilosum. The sequence continues at coordinate 19,635 of CAJNIZ010002671.1, forward strand.
GACCCTGAAGCTTAAGTCTGCTTGCTAATTGGCAGCATGACCTGAAGTAGGAGGAAAAAGGTGCAACGAACACAAACCGAATTGGGAGGTTGCATGCTTTGGATCTTTTAAGCCCTAAACCCTAAATAGTAGCTTCCATGTTCTTTTCCATTATCCTTAAATACCGCTTTTTAACCCCTATATAACCCGCATATGATTTCAAATTATAGAGGGCAGGTCTGCAGAATCTCGAAGCTCCCCAGCTTCCGCATGGGATGTTCATTGGGGAGTGTGCCTGAGAAGGATTTGCGGGCTTTGGGTCTATATGGGGTTTCCCCAAATTACCCGTTGGCGGTCCCCATAATAAGGACTATAGTATTTTAGGGTTTATGTTGGGGCCCCCCCATTTATGGAAATTACCAAAGCAGAGTTCAACAATCGGGGTTCCCGTTTCTGGGTCCCCACTTTCACGACCGCTGTAGCCTTTACTTCGCTTTACCCGTCAAAACTAAACCCTAAACCCTAAATCCGAATCCTACCGGTGCGTTTTCACCTGAAAGGCACAAGTAGCCAAACAGTAGATGTTGGGCTCACACGAAGTTCTGATGAGCCTTTGGGGCCTACTTCATAAGGGGTTGTGTAGGGGTCATAAGTTATGAAGGGGCTAGGGTTTCAATTCTCAATCAAGCTCTTCGCTGCATTTCTCCATTGTCCCCAACTAGGATAGCACTGCTCCTGTCAACTGAGGTGGAGCGGTTGGACTGCTTGGCAGAGGCTGGACTAGGGGCTTAGAGGGTTTTGGTTATGGGTTTGGGTTGAGGCTTCAAGGTTCATAAGGGTGCAGGGGCTGCGCAAGACCCTGTTCAATGATGATTCGGCTCTTGGCTTTTGTTGCGAAGAACTGGCCACCGCACCCCCTCAGGCAAATGGGGGGTCACCCAGCTCTTCCTTGCCAGCTGAAGGGCTGCCATAAAGGGTTCAAATCAGATAACTTCGGACTCAGATGGCAGGGACTTATGGGCATGAAATTCATGTCAAGAGTTCCTTCAAGGTTTCCTACCTGGTGGTGGGTCCTGCAAGCAGCTGTGCAAGCGCCAGAGGTAAAGACCATGGCCCGTGCTACTGGGTGGTCAAAGGAAAGGCTGGGCGGAATTAGAACTGCAGCAAAAGAGCGAAAATTAAGGATGGGAGCTGACTGGAGCTTACGGCTTAGGGGAGCTGACTGCATGCAGTTCCGGCTCATTGGATTTACACCATGCCATAGTGGCCCATGCGCAGGTGTGAGCAGGTTCATGAGTACAAAAACTATAGACCTATAATTTCCTAAACCCTAAGCCCTATAACCCCAATCATAAGTTATGAGGAGCTCGTCATTCGAGCCCTGAAAGATCCGCCACGACGCCCAGAGTAGATCTCCTGTGCCCTGGGGTGCGAGATAACATGGGGCGCGCTTCCTGAGATGGCCCTGACCCTTAAAACTCTGCAGCTTATTATGGTGAGTTCCCAAATTTCCCCTGTTTGAAGGGAATCCATCCCTCAAGTTGGTAGACCGCGGACATTCGCATGCAAACATTCGCATGGTAGGATGTCAGGGTTGGCCAAAGTTAGGAGTACTTTGTTGGGGTCCTTATAACCAGGGTTATCAGTTATAGCATTCGAAGCCCTGAACGCTAAAGAATACACAGGCGTTGACGCCCAGCACGTTCACGTGCGAGCCCGATCCATGCCCAATTCCTTTCGACAAGCTCTCGGGCAGCACATGTCTTGCTTCATTTTCGGGTTTCGGATTTCCTGTTGGGAGGGGCTGCCAGAGTCCAGGGAAACACAGACAACATTATTCATACAGATTATGCAGCATAGAACCCTTAAGGCGATTGCTGATTTTTGTGCTGTTGCAAGGTATTCCTACCCAACCAACCTGTAACACTAACCTCAACAACCTGCTCACATTGTGTACTAATGAGAGGCAAGTGGTTTAAAGACACACTCGGACGAAGTCGGAACGACGATAGGGTTTAGGGTTTAGGGTTGTGTACGCAGGTATACTAAGGCCAGACTTCCTGCGTACAAGGGAGAGAAACTGCTCAAAGGACACCTGAAGCCATATAGGAGTTTCCCAACATTTGGGGGTACTTTTCGGAGGTCCCTATACGAGGATTATAGTACGTTGAGGTCTATATTGCCCTAGTCCGACATGTATGAGACAAACGTCAGTAGCCCCACCGCAGAAGCATGTGAAGTGATACATGAAGAGCACTGCCATGCTCGCCCAATGTTTGACAGCACAGCATTGAAGCTCCCATAGGGGCCCAAACGCTGACCAACATTATAGTTCTGGATTCCCTATGTAACCCTGTATGATTATAACCCAAGAAGATCTCAAAACGATGTTGGTAACGCTCTTGGCACGTACATCCCATCCTCCTAAGTTTAAACCTTCATGGAAATCAATCTGACATTTCATGTTCCATGCTCTTTTCGTATTCACTAGGCACTAGAGGACTCGGAAGCGCTGTTCAGAGCCATTCCGGGGCTGCATACACTTGAGACTTGAGTATTCAAAATTACGGGCCCTAAGAAGCATGTCATAGGCTGGTTCCCTTGAAATTACCCCACCCCCTCAAAAAGACAACCCCTCCTTCGGGCGGGAGAACTGGAGGGTCAAGGGGTGGGTCTAGAGCCGGCCTCGTATCTGTGCTCTTTCTCGCGGCCGAGGCCCTATACTAATTTTAAAGACTCCCCCACCCTAGGTCTCTTGTGGGAATATTTGATATTAGGGCCTGGGGCGATTTGGATATAAGCACGAGGGGATTCATATGAGCACGTGCCAAAATGATTGGCTTGTAACAAGGCCCGGGGCCCACACCCGTTACATAAGCCGTTACGTAGGGTATGTGAGAGCGGTTTTCGCGACAAACTCCCCAGACATGGTCCTTTACGGAAGCCGCAAAAGAGCGCGATGGAGGGCATGAAGGTGCTGGCGTTTCGGCTATGTAACAGAGGGTGCGGGGCGCGGAACGTGTCGACACGGGCTTTGGGATACATACCACAAACATGGGTTCCTGATATATGGTAACTTGATATGAGTTCCTTATCAGCGGCCTGGCATTTAGTCCAGTTGGTTTGTCTTCTTATCCTGGCAAGGGAACTATCACTGCCAGGTAGGCAGAAGACAGTGACACCCGGTTTTTGAAGAGTCCACTTTTATAAGCCCCATGACCCCTAAGCCCCAAACCTTACCCCCCAGGAATCAAGAAGGCAGCGGATGCGTTGGCGTTCCTGCCAAGAACCTTGGCTGTCTTGAGCGTACCCCTAGACCCCAAACCGACTTGTTACCCTTAACCCGAAAGTCAGGGGTTACAACAGTTTAGGGTTTAAGGTTTAGGGTTCCCCCACAGGTACACTCCCAGGGTTTAAGGAGCTGATAGGGACTATATAGGGTTTGATAAGGCCGAAAGGGTTCTAAATCTTGGGGGGTTACCTCTGGGGGGGGGGGGTTATCTTTTTTCATCCCTTTCTAAAACCCTATAGGACTTTGCGGGACCTAGGAGTTTGCTAATTAATTACATAATATAGTATAGCCGCTTCCCAAGCCAACTATAACCCTATGCTAAGATTGCGTCTTGGCCGCCTCCAGGCATAGGCCAAGACCCCTCCTGCCATTTTGGCTTTCGAGCAATGAGCTTGAGACATTATTTTGAGATATAGTCTAAACTCCTTAAGGGGGTCATATCGGGGGTTATATTGCCAGCTCTATATTGCAGACTATGAATTATAGGGGTTATTAAGTCGGATACTATAAGTTTACACTATAGCTCACGTGGTGGGGCCCAACAACAGAAGCCATAAATGTTTGTTGGCCTGAGGAATGGGGCCACCAGCATCGAGTCATCACAGAAATGCACTACGCGACTTGGAGAGACATCTCAGGAAACACTGTTGGGAAAATCACGGATTCGGAGGTTTGGCACAACCCTGAACCATGTGCGGCGAAGTAGCTTGCCAGCTGCCCACTAAGCAAAGGCATCTGAGATTTTTCTAGTGCAATAAGGGCATGCAGGAGAGACTGTTGGGGCGTGCTACAGCTTGCAACGAAACAGCGCAGCAGCTCGGAATTGTGGGAGCTATAATTGCCAGCAACAAGCAGTTCTGCCGTTGACACCGTTGACACCTGTATAGGGGAAGACTGTATCAATACCATCAGCACTACATGTGGATGACTGCTTATTTGGGAGTAGCTTGCTTTTCTGGGGGCGGGGGGAGGACCTAAACCATTCTCAGTTTTTTTTTTCCATATTTTCTTTGACATAGAGGAGAGAGTTCCAATTAAAGCCATGTTGCCGAGTTTATGTGAAGATCAGAACGAGAGCCTCCAAGGAATTGGCAACAGCCCTTTCTGAGCCTTTCTGTATCATCAGGGAAGGGGGCTAGCAGCAAACTGAATCCTACCCTCACTAAGCTTTCAACCCTAAACCCTAAACCCGTGCATGCACTCTGTGCGATGCGCGTGTCTAAACCCTAAACCCAAGTTAATGGCAATGACAGTCCCAGGCAGTGCAAGGAAGGATGGTATCCATCGGATGCGACCCTGTCCTGCACCTTGGCAGATCATTGCTGCCTCCGGGAATGGGTATGTGTCAGATTTCATGGGCTGATTGGGCCAAGTTTGGGTTTTGGCACCCTGCTCTATTTGCCGGCAGCTAGGGCGTCCATTTTGGAACATGGGCGAAGAACTTTGGAGGCATTTTGGGCCGCGGTGTTTGGGGGGGGGGTCAGCTCAGCATTTCTGGGCCTATGGCGTCATGAGCAAGAGATGGTTTATTGGGCTGCAGTGTGAAGCTATTTGTGCCTGGGTTTAGATGTTTTTGCGGCTTTTACGCTGGCGCTGCTGCTTTGAAGTTGTATATGGCCCCTGAACCTCTTGGCTGTTTGTGTGTCCTGGAGAAGATCCCATGCACTAATTGCCCAGATAGCCCTTTAACGGAGAGCTTTGAGCAAACGTTGGTTGTCCAGGTTCTTGCGCGGGTCTCATTCTCTTGCTGCTACCCGGGGGCGGTCAAACCCTATGCTTGGTGCTGCGTAAGTTCTGGGCTGTGCAGAGACTCCAGTCAGAAACTCTTGAGGGAGAAATCCATCCTCCGCCAAAGTGCGTTGAAGTATGCTTAAAGTGGGTGGTTGTTCAACTTCGGGTCCCTCTTGTGTCCCCTACATACTAGCCGCTGCACTTTACTTCTCCGCACCCCAAGAGGGACCATACATTCTGCAGCCTATGATGTGCGTTTGCTCCTTCCCAACTCCTGCTCTCATATTCTTGTGAGTGATCTGCCCTTTCCGCCGCAGCCTAATAATACAACAGGCGCGCACACGCAATTGCTCACCACTTTGCGGTTGCTTCTCACATGGTATGTGTGAAAATTATGATCCCTCTGGGGTCCCTTTAGAGACGCCATAATGTTGACAGGCCCCCCCCACCGCCCCCCCTTATGATGAAGTGCGGCCGAGCAGCCGCCACTCATCAGCCCTACTACACTTAGCAGGCTAGAACCATAGAAGTCTGTAGGATACTGGAGTTTAGGCTTTAGGGTCTAAGTGCTCAGACCCTTTAGCTCTCCCCGACCCTCTTCCCTAAGCTGGGTTGCTGTTAAAGAACTTAATTAAGTTACAATTTTGGGGAAACCTTATTATGTACTAAATATACCCATTATGGTAACTTAATTTGAGTTCCTTAGCAGCAACCCAGTAAACCGCTCCCCAACCCTAAACCCTAAACCCATTAACTCCTGAAGCCCGTCAACCAGACAAGGTTTTGCTGGCGCGCTCACGCCAGCATCCTGGAGTTGTCAGGAGGACGCTGAGGGTTTAGAGTTTAGGGCTTAGGGTTTAGAGTTTAGGGTTTAGGTTTTAGGACTTAGGGCTTAG
>CAJNIZ010002672.1:0-20449 GCA_905231905.1 Symbiodinium pilosum
AGGGTTTAGAGTTTAGGGTCAATGGGGTTGAGGGACAGTGGGGTATAGGCTCAATAGGGTTTAGGGTTAAGGGTTAGAGGGTCAATGAGGTTTAGGGTCAATAGGGTTTGGGGTTTAGGGTTCTCGGGTTGGAACCATGGGCCCCTACTATAGCCCACAATTCCAGGTCCTTATATACCTATTATACATCTTATGAAGCAGTATAGGCCTAATTCAAGCCCATAGTGAAGTCTTAACTGGGGAACAGGTATGGGCCCATGGTCAGCAACTCAAAGCCCAGCGTAACGTCAAGTTTTAGGCTGAGAGTTTGGGATTTTGGGTGGTTGAGCCATGTAAGATTAAAACTAAGTGGAGCACTCCATCTTACCTTATGTTGGGGACTATACTGCTGACATTAAACACCTTGCATGACCTCCGTATAGTATAGCACCATGATTCCCAAGGTATAACGTGGTCAGGGTCATGCGGGATCTCTGTTATCCACCCTATATTACCCTGTGTAATCCCAGCTTCTATTCCATTTTCTGGTCCAAATGATTCTCCATAATAGGGGGAGGGAGTAGCCCTAAACCTCACTAAATTTCCACTACCCGCGTGCGCAGAACAGTACGTGACTTCAGATGGATCAAGAAAAACAGGTTTAGGGCTTAGGGTTTAGTCACGGAGGTCGCATGCAAGCTCAGGGTTTGGGCCTAAGATAGGATTCTTAAAGTGACCACACGGCACGGGGCTCTAAAGGATCGCATATGGACCATCGACAGAATGTTTGAAATAAACCCTAACCCCTAAACCCTAAACCCCTAAACCCTAAACCCCTAAACCCCTAAACCCTAAACCCCTAAACCCTAAACCGCTAAACCCTAAACCCTTGTACCCTGGGCAGCTCTTTGGGATCCTAGAGTTTAAGGTGTTCTCGCCCAAATTTGTTGGACTTGCAGGGTGGGATCTCCTAGCTACATGACTTTAATTAATTTCTTAATCCCATAACGGCAACTCCTGGAACTTATGTTTAGGGTTTAGGGTGATGAACCAGGGGCCCCTCCTCGTAGCAGGAAAATTACGCAAAGGCCAAGGCGCCCAGTGGTGGTAGCTGCCCATGCAGACCCCGCAGCACCCACCAGAGAAAGTCCATGGTGCGAAGCGGGTCGCGGGGAAGGCCGCAGATTTCCTTGTACCTGAGCAGCCTAAATGTAGGGGTTATAGCGGGTTGGACTGAAAAATCTAATGGACAAGAAACTGGGGACAATAAAATGGAAACTACTACGAGGCACACATGATGAAGTATGCTAGGGGCATCCGTATGGCTATAACGATGACAAGCATCAAACAGTTTCATACAGCAGGCAGTGCTGACGCACATCCAAGCCAAAACATGCTAGGCAAGACCACAAGTTGTGCTTGACAGCAGAAGCCCGCACCATATACTCGTTCCGAACTAACAACATACTCGCACACCGACACAGACAACAAAGCTATCTTTAGGAAACCCGAGATATTAAACATGTTCTTTGGGCAGGGGGCAGCCGGTTGTTTTGAAGAGTCTTGGAATCTAATGGTCGTTTCCATTTTCTTTTCCCTTATCCCTACATAATCCCAATATTACTATGTACCCCACACAACCCCCTAAACCCTATAGCTCGTACCGCATCATGGACCCTGTACAAACGTTCTGGCTCAGGTTTGAATTTCCGAAGCTGAAGCCTCAGTCCGAAATCCAAAGCTCCTCGTTACAAGGCAAGCCCCCTAGTCTTGAGCTGGGTTATAGTGGGACAGGCATGGTTTTAAAACCAAAAAAATCGATTTCTGAGAACATGTAACATGTATGTAATCATAATTAATGGTTATGTACGTGGGGGCGGGGGGGCTCCATCAAACCCTAAACCCCAAACCCTATATAACTCCCTTCAAGTGGTTTAGACTCTAGCTCATGTTTTAAAATTGTACTTATGTCAGCTAAGCCCACTTATGGCCACCCATGAACCTCGCAGGTCAGGTTATGTATGAAAGGTTTTGGGGAAACACTTTTGGGCGCAGCGTGCATGTAAAAGGGTTCGTTCTTTTTTGGGTCTTACACGAACAACGCGGTTTAGGGCTCACGGTTTGTCACTTTAATCCAAAAGCCTGGTATTGTTCGAAGAATTCTTGCAGGGCTTTGTAGGCAGCGGGCCGCAGCTTGTGATGTTTCAGCATTTCATAGGTCCTAATGCTTAAGGGTCACCATAGTTATACCCCAAACCCTAAAACCCTAAAATCCAAAGAGCCTAATACCCTGAAACCCTAAAAGCCTACGACCCTAAAACCAAACCCTAAACCCCAAATCCGAAAACCCCCAAACCCTGAACCCCGAATCCTAGGGTTTAGGGTTAAACCGCGTAGCTACAGTCTAACCACCCGGCCGCTTAAAACTCTGGCTTGCCACAACACAAACCATGGACCCCTCAATTCTGAACCATAAACCCTACACCCGAAGTTCTAAATCCCAAGCCCTAAACCCCAAATCTAAACTGCAAACCCTAAACCCCTAAAACCCTAAATCCTAAACTGTAAGCCCTAAACCCCTCAAACCCTAAATCCTAAATCTTAAGCTCTACAAGCCATGGCGCAGGCTGGCATCCTCTGGAAGCAGCTCGTAAGACATCGCCAAGGGCACCAGCGCCACTGTCCTGGCTTTGGGGATTTAGGGTTCCCTTCAAAGGGGATGTAGGGGTTATATGGGGTGAGAAAGGGATATCTAAGGTTTAGGGTTTAAGGATTCAGGGTTTAGGGATTTAATAGGGTTTGGGGATGAGGGTTTGGGATGTAGACCTGATTATGGAGTTCGGGTTCAGGGATGAAGGTTTCGGCGACCATGGGCCTGATATGCTTTGGCGGCTTAGGGAATATTTGGTGTAGAGTTGGGGGTTGAGGGTTCGTCACTACATTAGGCGGAGCCACCTGGGATGATTCCAAACATCCACTACAAGCCCTAAACTCTGAACGCTATATAACCCAATACTCCCTATATTACCCTATATTCGCCTACATGAACCCCATTCAATCCTCAGCTGACCCAAGATGACCTTTGTTGGGCCAGTCGGTCATAGGGTTTCAAGGCTCTGTCCTTCTACCAAACTGACCCCGAAGGCTCAGAAGTCCTCATTACCTTGATCTTTACCAAAAGGTCCATGTAGCTGTCTTCTCATATAGTGCTTTTTTTTAACAACCCTTCACACCTTTTTCAGTGCAAGCTTACAGCTAGGGTGGTATCTATGCCATTACTCTCAGTACATCATGTTCAGGATGAATCACGATTACCGTCACCATGACTCATATAGTGCTTAGAGTTTAAGGTATAGTCGGTATAGGGTATACTTGGGCCTTAAACTAGCTACAGGGGAACCCCTTTAAGCCTTCAGTATATTTGATATACCTACATGGACCCTTTGGGTTTATCATGGGGGTCAACCCCCCTTCCTGCTCCAACTACCGAAAAAGCAAGGCACCAGAACTCAAACCCGAGATAGAAATTGTCAGCAGTTTGGCCCAACAACTCTACCCAGCACAGCGTGGCGACTCTAGCTACATAGTTGGACAGGTAAATTTCGCAACTAGAATTCATGGAAAATCCCAAATACAACGACCTGCAGCCAGCTTCAAGGGGTTATACATATGAGAAATTCTCAGAATTATGGACCGCTTTTGAACATAAATTCTCTTTGCTCCCATATTTTCTGGGTTTCCTCAAGGGGATCCTAATTTTGAGGGATCCCTCATTCTGGGTACCAAAATGGGATCCTAATTCTTGGAAAATCCCTCATACCTAGACCCCCCAAGTACCCTCTATAGACCCTAAGTATCCCCAAATGGAAGCTACATAGACCCTATCTTAGGGTATTTGGGGGGTCTAGATAGGTAAGACTCGGATCCCTAACCCTAAACCCTAAACCTTAACCGCAAGACTCTGGCCGTCCTCTGCGAGATGTCCCGCAGGGCCTTTAGCAGCCCCGTACGCAACCGCAGCTGCCTCCGCCCCCGACTGCGGAGGCCTAGCAGGGAGGGTTTAGGGTTTAGGGTTTAGTCCCCTTTTAAACCGGTTACCATTAAGGGGCTTACAGGAGGGGTTAGGTAGGGGTATATAGGAATACATATAGGATTTAGGGCTTTGGGTTTGCCAAAATCGGAGATACATTTTTGGGGATCCCATAAAAAGAAGGATTATAATATTTCGGGGATCTATGTTGGCATCCCCTATTTTCGGAAACTACCATTTGAAGGATTTAGGGTGCGGGGATAATAGAGGGGGCATATAGGGGTTGTAGGAGGTCGTGTAGGGGAGCTACATTATGGGGGATTGGTAAGGTTTCCACTTGACGCTGAGTAGGGATTGTCATGCGGGGAATGGACGAGAACATTGCAACTACGAAGGATTTAGCGTCTAGGGCTTGCAAGGTGTGGGGAGACTACTGGAGAATGGGGGAAGCAGGCTATTGGGCCTGTGTGAAAAGGTTTGCATAGGGTACTGTTGGTGAAGTTTCGGCGAAATTTTGAAGAACACAATTTTTCCTTAAAGTTTTTGCGAGGTACTTTGCGCACAACTCTTGGCGAGCGTGTGCGAGATCCCGTCAGAACTTTGCACGCTCGCTTCGCGGCCAAAACTTTGCGCCTCAAACTTCGCATCGCGAGTCTTGCGTGAGAAGCTGAACACACCAAATTAGCAGGTCTCCTGAGCGTGTGCTAAACTGTGGCAGCTCTTGACGTGTCATAACATAGGACCTGCTGTCCACATCCTGTTGTCGGGGAGATGGAGACAACAAAAACTAAGTTGCTGTCAAGGAAGTTATAGTGAGCGACTGCAATGAGGAAACCCCATTGCTTACTATAGACCGATGTTCTGGTTACATAAGATCTAAACCCTGAAACATAAACCCTATAAGCCCTAAATCATATGTGCGTATATAAAAATCTGCCCATATTCTGGTAAGTGAAGTGAATTTCCTTTACAGCAACGCAGAAAATCGGGTGCCCGGCTGGACATTTGTTTTCGCTTTCAATATGAGGCCCCTCGGTTTCGGGGGTTGAGGGCAGCTTTGTTCTCCATTTGCAGAAGAAAGCCGGAGGTAAGGGCACAGGCAGTGCAAAGCCCATGCATCCCTTTTCGACTTTTGTAGGTGCTCTACTCCCGACTCACAAAGATCAGCAAGCCTAGGGATTCAGGCCCATTCTCTTGAATTTGTTGGAGGCCCCGTCGGGTATATGCAAGTATGAAAGTGGACCAATGATCTGAGGGTTCGGGCTTGTCTAACATGAACCCAAGACATGGCTGAGTTGTGAAACAGGGTGTCCCTCACTGCACCCTGATCCCTTAATTTGAAACCTAATCACAGAGCCTCATCCACTATCAACGCCCTAATGTATCCAAACGTTGCTAACCTCCTCTTCCAACGCAAGCCATCTCTCAACCCCCGAATGTAACATATGCCCCGCCCAACATGTACATCTACATATACATATAATATCAGCATTTTTTTTTGCTTGGGGTGGCGGTGTTTAATCAGCAGTGGAAAATTCTACGTAGCTCCGGTATAATGCCACTTTCCACGGCATTCCCTAGTTTTCCATTTGATGCGGCATTAACCCAAAAGCATAGCCCTTTTGCAGGCTCCATGTTCGTTGGCGGGATGGTATCCTAGAAGCCCAGTTACCTACATAGCGCGCTCCTGACCCTAAGACGTTGATTTTAATTACCTATAGCCCCTAATCCCTAATCCCAAACCCCTAATCCCTAAACCCTGAATCCGTACACCCTAATTCCTATGTATCGCCTGCCCAAGAATCTCCTATATGAGCACTTGGCGGTTGGGTACCCTAAACCCTAAACCCTGAACCCTTTACCCTAAATCCCGCCCCGGGCCTTCCAGGAAAACCTCCAAGGGGCGGCCGCTACGGAAAACCTTGCCCACCTGCGTGGCGAAGTAGGGTTGGAGTTTAGGGTTTAAGGTTTAGGGCTTTAGAAATTAGATTTCTAGGGATTTAGGGTAGGGTTTAGGGGTTTAGGCATTTTAGGAGTTCGTGCTTTGGAGATTTAGGGTCTAAGTCTAGGGTGTGAAATCCATCCCCAGTAGACATAAGTACAAAAAGGCCCCCATCTGTACAAGTCACGACAGCGACGCAAATTGCAGACACCGGAAGCCACACGGTTTAGGATCTAGGGTTCAGGTTTAGGGTTCAGGTAATGATCTTGAAAACCCACTCTTGATGCTCAGGCAAATCTAGCTACATACGCTAACTTAAAACATTGTAGTCTGCCCAAATGGATACTCCATGTAGACACCTACCAAAAACGGAACACAACATCTACCTCAACCCTTAACCCTAAACCCAAAACCCAAAACCCCAAAAATCTACCCCACGGGCGGTTTTTTATCGGGCCCTGAATCCGAACACCCTGCTGGCCAACAGCCTCGATCTGGTTCCTCCACCTCACGACATCTGTCTCGCCTATTCCGAACCCTGAGCCCTGAACCCTAAGGACCTCACAAAGGTTTTGGGGCTTAGGGTTTAGGGTTTTAGGGTTTACGTTTTAGGGTTTACCTGGAGCCCAGAAGTAAGTAAAATAATAGACCAGAAGGCCATTATTCTACATACTTTCGGGGTTCAGGTAGGGCTTATTTAGGGTCATATCGAACATAAAAGCCTAGACGGGGTGGCTATTATCATGCTCGCTTAGCATACTCGTCTCTGGGCTCTTTTCCTTGAAGCCCGAATGGTGTAGGATTTAGGGCTGTTGAGAGGGTCCCAATTTAGGGTTTCGTGTTTTAGGGTTTAGGGTTTAGGGTGGGCACTTGGGATTTTGGTACTAGTGATCTCAGTGCAGAGCTTGAGAAACAACATGATTGTTTTAGTACTTCGACCCTTTAGGGGGGGGGGGGGGCATCACAAGCTTCAAAAACTCCTGTGACAGCCCTAGACCCTGAATCCTAAACCCTAAACCCTACATAACCGATTATAGTACTTTCCATTTTCTTTTCCATTATCCTCATATAATCCCCATATAATCCCAATGTAATCCTAAACCCTAATCCCTAAACCCTTAGATTACCCCAATGGGGGACCTGCCCGAAGTGGTTCGGCCTGCCTTGGCGCGCAGCGCAGGATCTGGCTGTACGGAACCTCCGCCGCGACGCACCTGGGACTTGTAAAGTGCAGGAAGAACTCACATGAGCTATAGTCTTAACTCCCAGTATTCCCCGGGCCTTCATAGCCCCTATATTTTTTCTCTACATATTCCCCTCTAGACTCTACAACCCTCCTTCAGGAGTTTAGACTACAGCTCACATGCGCATAGACAAGCTGTAGGAAACAGTAGAAGCAGGCCCTAAAGATGGCCCGGCAACCCCAAGCAAGAAACACAATGGTAGGCACCCGGCGATTTAGGGTTTAGGAGGGGTAAAAACCATGATCTGCTAGGTAAATCTATTCTGAAGCACGAGCGACATAATATACATAGGAAGCGATACGCGACATTTTGTTGATATGTTGAATTTTCGCTACCTAGGTGATCTGCAGATGCAAGCCCTGAACGCAATATACCCTAGTCCTAGTTGCAGTTAGACCCACAGAAAACAAATCCCGCGATTTCTGAAAACTCCGTCATTACCCAGAATTCTATATACCCCTACAGCCCCTAAATCCCATATATATATATATACCCTACAGCCCCTATGTTCCCTACATACCCCTACAGCCACCATGTCCCCTATGGACCCTTTTAAGGGGCGCCTTCAAAGAGCCAAGGCACAAAGAAGGCGCCCAGGCCTGATAGAGCCCAGCCTAGGAAGGGCAGCCCAGAAAACTCTGCATCCGCCGCCACCTGCACTTTTCGGTGTCGGGTTTAGGGGTGTAAGGGTTTAGGGTTAAGGTTAAGGCTGTTTAGGTTTATCGCTTAGGCTTTTCCTAAGGGAACCCTTTAAAGGGACCGTATCCCGTGAGGGCCTTCGTAGCCCCAACCCCCAAATTAGGACCCTGTGGGGATTTTAGGTCCCTGTAGATATTTCTAGAAAGGTAACTTTGCCAAACTCCCTTCATGATCTTTCCAGGTATGTGCATCACGAAACAAAAGTGTTATCTAGGCATTATGAGATGATCCTAAACACTAAACCCTACACCCTCGAAGGGTACTACCTGGTCATGACTTGGGTGCTTCTCTATCTGCAATTTTTCTATTTTGAGAAAACCCTGGGGATTGACTAGGTTGAGGTTTCAGTGGGTTATCTTCATAAGGCCATGTAGGGGATATCTACGGGTGGTAGGTGACAGGGTTTTGAGCTCAAATAGGCGTTAGGTCACACATATATTCATGTTTTATAACCCCTAGAAGGAATGACGGTCAGGCTTCTGTCAGGGCATAACACGCATGATGTGTATGTAAATGTATATATTGTATAATAGGCGTGATGCTTATGTATAGGGATTGTACGAACATCGCTTACACATGCATGGGAAGCGCGCAAGGGTTGCAAAGAAAAACCGTCGCGAGAATGGCTGATGGAGAGATCCTTGCGACCTTCATGGTACTCCCCCGAAATAGGGTAATCCCTAGAAAGCCCGTATAAAGGAACCCCTAAATGGGGGAAACTACTACAGGGGCCTCATTAAATAATTACCAATATCATGTTGAAGTCCATTTGAGATACCATAGACCATAACCATGTAAGGAATATGGAACCATAATACTGGTAATTATTTAGGCCCCTACATTACCTCATGGAATTAGGGCGCGTGTCAACCTCCGGCCGGTTGGCACGTCGCCAGTTCCGGCCTGGCCGGGCCTCCGCAGGCCCGTGGCCACTGGGCGGTTTCACCCTGATATGAGCTAGAGTCTAACTCCTTAAAGGGGGTTATGTAGGGGATTATATAGGGAGTATTATGAGGGGATACTCGGAGTTTAGACAATGGCTCATTTTCAGTCTTCTCCTGCTCGGCATCCTCTGCTGCCTCTGTGCAGCCGGGGCGGTGTAGGGCAACGCTTGGCCGCCAGCGCTTGTCCAATGCCCTGTAAAGGCTGCCAGGGCTCTGAAACTTGCTTATGGCATGCAGGCTTCTGGGGTAAAGGTGTATTACCCCACCCCCCCATAACGTAGAATCGAATGGAAAAGAGAATGGAGAATGAAATGGAAACTGGGATTATCAGGTAGTTTGTTGGGATTAGGGCAAGCTTCTGGGGTTCAGCGTTTGAGAGAACCTCCCATTGCAAAAGCAACCTTGACTGCAGAATATGGAGATTTTCCAAAACAAGGATCTCAAAGCACTGATCATCCAATCTTGGAGTTGCGGTTACGGGACGAGTCAGTCGGAGAGCTTCCAAGGATGTAACTCATGTAAAGCTTATGCCGAGCAATGCCAGAAGTACTAACAACTGAGGCACACTGGGAATTTGAACACCTTCTGATGGGAAATTTAATTGAAGTTTGGAAATATGGGCGTCTTCCTTATACATCCACAGTTACCATGATCCTTACTCTACTGCAAGGATTTCAAAATACGGACCCTTAAGTTCTGAAACCCCCCGTGAGACTATGAAGTGATTTGATCCCTGGGTTGTAAGAAAAAGTCTGTATGGATGTTTGCAGCTATGCATTCATCACCGGCCAATTGCCCTATGCAAATTTTAGCACAATCATACGAGCTTTCAGGCCTTATAGAAAGTCAAGAACCACCTTCAGAAGGTCCGTGTACTGTTCGAACTGCTGTCTTAACCCCAGACACTAAACACGACTTGCAACCCCAACTGCCGACAGCATACTGCAGCAAGCCCGTGCGTAGCCCGCGTTATAGGAACACTCTGGACCCTAAATTTACCCCCTGGCTAGCAGGGAATGACGCAATGGATCCTTTTAGTAGTCCCCTTTTAGTAGTCCATGTGTACGCCCCGCAAAGGTATTAAATCTTTTACAACCCTAGTTTCTAGCGGTTTCCATATCCTTTTCCATTCCTGCAGTCCCTGGACCGTAGACCCTAAAACCTGATTCCAAAACCCTAAACCCTATATCCCAAACCTTACACCCTAAACCCTAAACCCTTAACAGCCAAGTCAACCCATCCTGCCTGCGGAAGCTGCAGTGTTGGCAGAAGGGGCTGCATCTGAAAACCTCGGCAAAGACTTGAAAAAAGGGTAGGGGTTTAGGGTTTTGGGGTTTTAGGGTTTTAGCGTTTCGGGATTTAGGGTTTAAGGTTTTGGGGTTTTGGGGTTTTCAGGGTTTTGGGATTTAGGGTTACATTTGAGCTACGGTCAAGAACCCACAAATCTAGGGGTTTAGGTCTTACGACTGGGCCAGCTGCAGGTAAGTCCAATGATCACGAAGTCGAGGACAGACCGGTGCTGCGGGCAAAGCACCTAGTTTCAGGCTTCGGTCCCCGGTTTAGGGTTCCCTAAGCCCTAAACCCTAAAGGTTTAGGGTTTAAGGGTTCATGCAGGATTCAGGGCTTGTGGAGCTTTTGGCTTGTGAAGGCATGGCTTAGATTAGAGGATGTCGAATGCTGGGTGAGCTTTGAAAGTCTAAATTCACAGCACCCGCAGCATGACCCTACCAAAAAAAGCTGCGAAAGACATGGACAACTGGCAATCTCTTCCCAGGAGTTCTACTTATCTACTTACTCTTATGTGAGCAGAAGTTTGACAGACGCCCTGTCAGAGCCACCCTCCTGTAAATTCTAAGCTCCAAACCCTAAACCTTGAGAGCCCTTTCAGTAGATAGAATATGGAATTCCTCAAATCATACTAAGATCCCCATATACCCAATATTGTACCTACATAAGGGGACTACAAGCTCTAGACCTGAACCCACATTTGGCCAAGTCCGACCAGCGGGGCATCGAGCTTCGTGATCGACTGTAAAGAGCCGCCATCCAGGGTCCTTGGTGGGGCTTAGGGGGTTAGGGTTATCTATGGAGAACTTGGAACCCTAGTAAAAATTATAATTTTTGCTGTTCCTTAGGATTAATGATAAGCAAAAAGTAAAAATTACTTCCAAGTACCCCTAAGTTATGACGGAGAGGCTTTCAAAGGGATCATATGAACTTCAGTCAGCAATTCCTACATAATTTCATGGGACTGGAGCTGGCTTCCTCATGAAGGACTAAAAAACATACTAAACAAGAGCGACCCCTATGTCCACTGTTAAAGATCCCTACTGAGTGAGGTTAATCATATGCCACTAGATTATATGGGATTAAGTGACGAGGGTCAGGACTTTATGAGTTTGCTTCTAAATGAGAATCATAGGGTATACACCCTAAACCATAAACCCAGAAGTCATATGGGGGAGATGGAGGGTCCATTAGGGTATAGAATTAAGTTACCACACTGTGGACGTTTAGTTAAACAGGGTTCGTAAGTATGGTAACTTCATTCAAGCTCTTCAACCCGCTTTCTAAACAATCCTTATATACACCCCAATGTTTTATGGCCCTTGTTATGGGTACCCGGTACCCCCCAAGAAGGTACTGCTAATCTCGCCTTAAAAACTATATCCTGTACGTACGTACTGTAATCTGTAATCCCCAGACCTATCATAGAAATATGGATTTCAATGATTTTTAGGTGTAAGACAAGAAGAAGAACTGAACATAATTCTAAGGACGTAGGAGTAAATGTGGGCTTCAGACTTTATGGGGCCTAAACATTGAATTCTATCGGCGTTTTGCACTGCTTCAAAAGGTCGATAGCCGAATTGATGCCAGATAAGAACCCTCATAACCCCACTCTTGTAGCCCTTGACCAGAAGCGGGACGGCTTTAGGATGTGGAGTTTGCAGATTACCGTTTTAGGCATAGCATCAAATGCTATGAGTAGGACTCTAGTTACATGACCACTAAATCATAAACCTCTAGTTATCCAAGCACGAAGTCACGAACAATGGATCTACGGGACAGGGAACCCACTATATGTGGCAACTGGAGCCCTTGGGAACCATATGAAATCCCAAGTGGCCGCGGAACCCTAACTTCAAAGACTTTAAGAGTGTACCTTTAATGTTTGTGACCCTAGGTTTTGGGTCCCAAATACCCTTCTTAAGGGCCATGTTCCATGGTTTAGGGACCCAAACCCAAGTGTACAAACCCTTAGGGCACAAAGGAAAACTCCCTGATAATTCCAACCTCGTTCCCTAGACACCAACTCTACCCGGAAGACCTACCCCCAACCCCTCTACCCGGAAGCCGTGAGGTTTTGGGCTTAGGGTTCAGGTGCTTAGGCGTGTAGGGTCTAGGGCTTAGGGGTTAGGGTTAACAGTAAACCCCAACCCATCGACCCTGAAGCACACACCCTGAACCCGAACCTCAACCCTAATCTCAAATCTCTGCAATTTTGCCTGTTTTGGATAGCTTCAAACATGGTCAATACGTTTTTTCCTGAATCGCAGGGGGCTTAGGGTTTAGGAAGTGGGTCTTAATATGCGAGGATAATGACCCATATCTCTCCAAACGAACGGGCCTAAACCCCAAACCCTAACCCTAAACCCTAAGCCCTAAACCCTGAACCCTAAGCCGAGCGTCACTGTGAGGTTCATCCAGCTGAGCCCCTGTCGCACCACAAAGGCTGTCACCGCGTAGAACGGTCCGGCCTGGCTTTTCCCGGTATAAGACATATATATATATATAGTGCATATGTATATATATATATATAGAGGGTTTAGGATTGAGGACTTAGGGCTTAGGATTCAAGATCCAGGTTTAAAGGTCTTGGGATGTTGTCCCAGTAAAGGAGGATCAAATGGTAAGACAATGGTAGCTGAAATGGGGACGGGGATTGCATATAGCCTTTCATAGGCTTTGGGCTGGGTAGGGTATATTAGTTGCAAGACACGAGTGCTTTGTAGGAAAAACGGCGGTTGTATGGGATCTGGTTCTAGTTTGTTTTTTTGATAGTGGCTTTGCGGATAGCAAAGGTTCCTTGGTTGAAGGCTCAAGGGCTACAGGCTTTGGGTTCAGGGTTGTGGGTTGAAGGATTAGGGTTTAGGGCTGGAGGCCTGGAGTTCAGGGTTTAGGGCTTAGATTGCAGGGTGTCGTGTTTCTTGGATACTCAACTTCTGATTTTCTTGTGCAGCCACTCTAGTCTAGTGTTTTAGCTTGCACGTTTGGTTTAGCTATCTCTGCTTCTATACCAAGATATCATTGCAAGTCACAACTCTGATTCCTTGCTGCGTGGTTATCGTCGTGCCTCCTCAAAGCGCACACACATAGACAGCAATTTTCCTAACGCACCCTATTTGTTTATATATACATGTACACTCCTCCATCGGCCCTGAACAGCAAAGCCCTAAACCCACAAACACTTTACCCTAAACCCTGCTGCGTAGGTGCACCTGGAGCAACAGGGGCAGGTGAGTGAGTCAATAGGCTGGGGGAAAGGGGCTTAGGGTTGGCGGCAAGTTAGGGTTTAGGGCTGGTCCTGTAGACGTAGGCAAGTGAAACGGTCGAGCGGTCAATTTTGGCTTAATGTCTTCCCCAGTACATGCTATACTACTTTGCCATGAAATTTTGGCAATCTTGCTGGCCCGCATTTCCGGGACTTCTTCCGCGCATATTTCTGGTCACTATATGCCTCAAACTATTAACCGTC
This sequence comes from Symbiodinium pilosum, assembly GCA_905231905.1. Lineage (NCBI taxonomy): Eukaryota > Dinophyceae > Suessiales > Symbiodiniaceae > Symbiodinium > Symbiodinium pilosum. The sequence continues at coordinate 13,598 of CAJNIZ010002672.1, forward strand.
TCAGATGTCAGTGCTCTAGTATAAGGTCCTAAACGATTGCCCACACCATAGGAGCTATAGTCTACACTCCTAGAACCCCCCTTACTAAAACCCTATAATAGTCCCTAATATAATCCCCTATTAACCACCTTTTATGGAGCTTAGACTTTAGCTCATGTTGAGGTCTATTTGAAGTACCCCAGATCATATCTGCACAAGGCATCTAGAACCATAATAGCAGTAGCGCCTTGGGATGTGTGAAAGTCATGAGAGCGTCGGCAAAAGCAGAAGCTGGCGAAAAGATCTGGATTTCGGCAAACTCCCTGGCATAGTTGCCTAGGCTCAGGATTGAACAATAGGGTTCAGGGGGAAGTGACCCTGGTGAGAAGTTTGGGTATCAGCGGGTTCAGAACGAGGACAGGTAGGGAATTATGATGATGCAGCTGGAGGGCGCCGTCTATACCTGGTGGTTTTGACAGTTGGGGGCCGGGGTCAGCTTAGACTTCCGGTTGCACCTGGGAGTACGGGCGCGGTTTTTTTAAGGGTCTAGGGGGTTAAGGGCAGTCCAGAATCTAATGTTCCTGATTTCTGGTCAAGGAGCCCCTAGGCCCGTAAACAACCCTGCAAACTTAAAAACAAAAAACAATTAACCTCACCGAAGAACTCAAAATCACTCGAAATCCTAAGTTAACCCTAAACCTCTTGCAAGCCCAATGGCGGCCGGGAGCGAGAAGCTGCCCAGTGCTCGGGCGGGCAAAGGACCAGCCAGCCCGGCAGCAGATCAGGAAATACCTGGGGCGTAGAGTCCCCTTTAGGGCTTATATTGGGGCTATATTGGGATAATGGAAAAGAAAATGGAAACTACTATAATGGGTTTAGGGTTTAGGGTTAATAGTCCACCCTCAAGTAGATAGAATATGGGGTATGTGGGGATCTTGTTATGATGCACCCAAGGCCATATACTATAGAACATACTAGACATAAGGTTAAGCACTCTGGCTTAGAGGTAGGGTCTAGGTAGGCTTGATGGCTAGTATTCATCAGTTGAGGATTTGGGGGTTCAAAGTTTAAAGGTTTCGGGTTAGGGTTAAGGGTTTAGGGTGGTTTAGGGTTCTGATTTGCGCGCAGGAAACAATGCCCACTCCCGCTAAAAGGCGGTCCTCTTATCATGTTGTCCCTAACAACGAGCCCTGAATCCTCAAATCCTGAGTCACAATCCAACAATGATAATCCTATCGAGGCGGAGGGAGGAATTCTTACACCATCGTGTAGGCCTGATAACCTATTACTGGCAACATGTTGGGGATCTGAAATGATGGTAGGTTTCCTCCATCCACCGCAGTGTTACATCCCTCTCGTCGAAATTCCGTACGTACTTGCCTGAATACCAAAAAAGCAGAAGGAGCTACTGCTCACATTTCCAACCTAATTACACTAATTAATGGACATGTGCCATTGTTGAGAATACATCAGGGAAAATACTAAGCTACCAAGGGCAGAATATGTCCACCTTAAATGGTCCCTTGGTAACCTGTGCTCTGACATTCGCCCAAATGGTTTTGAAGCCCATCTTCCGCAAACCCAACACGCTTACATCTATAGTATCATTATCTATGAGGGAGAACATGTATTATTGGCGGGGAGGGCGCGGGGGGTGTGCAGGGTATCCGGGGCAGGGGGGTACTCTTCTCTAGCCCTTAAACTTCAAATCGCTAACCCTCCATCCCAAAACATTCCCGAACATCCCTGAACCTCCCTAAACATCCCTGACCTACAACTCCTAATCCTCCCTAAGCCCTAAACCCAGACTTCCCTAAACACTGACCAGTTAAGGGTTAAGGGTTAAAGGGTTCAGGGTTGAGGGTTAAGGGTTCAGGGAAAGCGGCCAAGGTGCTCGTGGAAGTCCCACTGCTCTGGCAGGCGCAGGGTAGACTGGAAATGCCAGGGCACACAAGGGCTGGAGAAGTTGTGGTACCTTGGTGCTGGGGTTTAGGGTCTAGGGCACACATGGGCCCAAGAAGTTGTGGTACCTTGGTGCTAGGCGAGATTGCATAGACAGAATTTTAGGACACTTTGAAAGAAAGATCCATTTTTCCTGGTCCAGGGAATTTTCACCCTAGGGTTCCTGTTCTCTCGTAAGGCAGGCATGTACCAAACTGTTGGAATGTTGCAGAAATGCAAGCAAGCAAGCAAGCAAGCAAGCAAGCAAGCAAGCAAGCAAGCAAGCAAGGGTCTGAGGTCCTTTGGTGTATGCGGCAGGCAGCAGGAATAATGAACAAGTTCATTTGAGTCTAGGCCAAATGCGGGTAGACCTTACACCCTTCATCGTTCCTGACTGGGATAGTAGCGCAAACATAACAGCTCACGTTTTTCATGGGGTTTTGGTATAACAAACTCATATCCGAAGATGGTCCGGCTTAGGGTAAGGGCCAAGAAGCTGCATTGGAAGCGTGCAGCAGGACTCCAGAACCTTCACGGTCGTCGAAAACTGCTTGCTCAACCTCAAACCTGGGTGTGGACGGGAGCAAGGGCCGTTGGGTGTTAGGGCTTAGGGGTTTGTGGGTACGGGGTGAGGGATTTCGGGCTTAACGCTGAACCCTGAGAAGCTCTAAACTCTGAACACCTCTTGGGTTGAAGAAATAAGACGGCAGATAAGCTCTTGATTTGTAGTCTCAGGCTTGGTTCGCGGTTTACTGCAATTCTCGTCCGTGTGTGGACACCAAGAACCCCCAACAAATGCGTAGGGCTGAAGCTTTACTCCTTAAACCAGCCCTAAGCCCCAAACCCCAAATGAGGTCTGCTGGGGCTTCCGGAGTCTAGAAAGACTTCTCCCAGAGAATGGCCCAGAAGCCCAGCAAGCCGAAAATCCACTCCAAACAAATTCGGACGATGCCCAAAAGCTTCCTGAGCGCAGCACGATTAAGGGTTTCGGGTTAAGGGTTAAGGGTGTGGGGTTTAGGTTATTTTCATCGCCTCTTTCACCCACAGCCAAAGGGTTTAGGGTTTAGAGTTTGGAGGTAAGGATTTAGGGCATACGTCAGCGTCAACTTTAGGGCTTAGGGCTTGGGATGTCAACCCCCCTACATGGGGAGCCCACTACCCATTAAGGAAAACATATCCTAAATAAATCCAAGGGATCCTGTACCACTTAAGTATGTTCCTTCATTAAGAGTGTAGTGGGCCCTCTGGGCACTAACAGCCCACCAACAGAGAGTTGAAAGGCATCTCACTCCCCTGAATAGAAAACGTTTCCATATGTTGGGTCAAGGGTTTAGGGTGAATACGCTTCAATGCTTTGAGACCAGGCTTGTTCTGAACTCATGCTGTCTACGACTCTGGGGTACTGCCTGGAGCTCACCGACTCTTTCTGGCATTATAGCGGTCCTTCTACCTGGCCGCTGTAGTATTTTCAGAACCTCTAATTAACACGATCGGGATAACACTCCGACAAATACAGGGGTACATATATAGATATATATATATATATACACACATTATATGTCTATACATATATGTATATATATATATCTGTACATATAAATATATACATATATATATACATATGCACCACCATTCAAGGTGAGGCCGGGTCAGGTTGTCATATTTGCCCGGTGCTACAAACTCAGGGCACCGCAAAGGAAAAACACGCTCCAACGAAGCCCTGTTTCATGGGCAGGACGTTGATGAGCGCATGCATGATGTGAAAAACTGTGGCGTTGTCCTGGGATGCTGGCCAGCTGATGTAAAAAAGAATGGCTTGGGGGCCTGTCATACCAGCAAGGGTAGAACGTTTGATATGAGCACGTCTATGTTGGTCCTACATTCCCGCCTACAAGGCAGCCTAATTACACGGAAAAAAAGAAAAAAAACTGTTCCTGGGGCAAACCCTGCTGCCCGAAACCCTTAACCTTTGAAAGCCACCAAACCCTAAACCTTCACCCCCTTACCCTTATCCCGCCTAATCCCTTTACATCGCACACCCCAAACGCTCCCTGCATCTTGCTATATACCCCCACACATCCCTACATGACCTAGATAGCCCCTATATATTCCTATATCGCCCTTCCAAGCCAAAACCCTGAACCTGAAACCCTAGACCCTGCACCCTAAAACCCAAACCCTGAAACCTAAACCCTAAACCCTAATCCCTTAACCCTAATCCCTAAACCCCAACCCCTAAACCTTAAACCCTAAACCCTGAACCCTAAAAGGTCCCAGCATCGCACCAGCGCAGGAGCTTTGCCATTAGGCCCAGCTCTGGGAGGGACATGCTCCTTCATGGGGTTTAGGGTTTAGGATCTAGGGTTTAGGGTTTAGGGTCTGGAATTTAGGGTTAGGGTTTAGGATTAAGGGTTTAGGGTCTGGGATTTAGGGTTAGGGTTTATAGGGTTTGTGGGTGTAGGCTGAGGGTTTAGGCTTCAGGGTGTAGGTCTAGGGTTTGGGGTTCCCGGTTTAAGGCTTCAGGGATCTTATACGATTATTTTGGTAGGTACGGGGTTCTTCGGTTCTTCAGGGATACACAAGGATACAGGGGTATCATAGGGCCATAGGGCTATGACGGGTCATATAGGGACATATAAAGCGGAAAAAGGGATCTCGTAGGGTAAACGGTTGCGAAGGGACATGTAGGCGTACATAGAGTTGCATAGGGCTCAATAAGGACATGATGGGTATGTTTGCTTACATAGGGTCTTATGCGGTGATATAGGCATATACAGGATTAGTTCTCGGGAGTGAAAGACGATTTTACAAGGGTGTATATGGTTACACAGGACTACATAGGGATGTAAAGAAGTTCTATTGGGTTACATGGGGTCTCATAGGGCTACATTATGGGGACATATCTTCTGACTCGCGTGGGCAAGCACATGGGATGCAAGCCAGAAAGCACAAATACTACGAATACCTTTTGCCTTCGCTACGCGAACCAACGGTTTTCTGCATATGTGCATGCCCCTGCACAAACATAGAGACATAGAGACGCGTATACTTTAGGAGGAGCCCCCACCCCGTAATAGTGGTATGATAAGGAGATAATAGGACTCTAATATTGTCCTTCTTATCCCTTATAGTCACTATGACAGGGTAGGGGATCCACCTAACGTATACATGTGACTGTGTCAAGCGCACCTGTTCGGGCAGCACAACATGGATACTCACACAATACAAGTCCATAAAATCCAGACCCTTTTCTGCATACCCACGCATACCGAGCAACAAGCCTTAAGAGAAGCTACGTCTTCAGCAAAGTTTCCCAAAATTAGGGGTACCTTTAGAGGTGGCATAGGAGTTACATAGGGGTTATAACCCAAATTTGAGCCCCTAAGTCCCCCGATATGACCATTGTCGAAACTCCTAGTATTCCCCCTTATAACCCCTAGGGAGGTTTATGGAGCTTAGACTATGGCTCATATGGGTGGTTGTCAAAGTTATGGTCCCTCTTTGGATCCCTATTATAATACGGCACCTAATATTTTGGGTACCCAAAAGTGGACCATAATTTTGACAACCACTCATATGGATAAACCCTAAACCCCTAAACCCTAAACCCTAAACCCCTAAACACTAAACCCCAATATGGCTTGGTGATAAAGTCGCCAAGGCACCCCCTCAGAGCGAGCAGCTGGTAGTAGTGCGCCGTGAAAAACTTGAAGGAAGGCCTCAGTCTTGTGGCTTTAGGGTTTATAGGGTTAAGGGTTTAGATTTTAGGGTTTAGGATTTAGTGTTCAGGGTTAAGGGTTTAGGATTAAGGGTTTAGATTTTAGGGTTTAGGGTTTAAGGTGAGCTTAACAGACTTAAGGCCTTCTGGGCTGGTGTTAAGGAACTTAATTGCAGTGACTATATTGTGGAAACCATAGTATTTACTATTAAAACCAACTATTGTAACTGAATTTCGGTTCCTCAACAGCAACCCTAAAGCCTAAACCCCTGTTTCCACTTCATCTTCCATGTTCTTATCCATTTGATTCTGCTTTATTGGGGGTCATATCCCTTACCCCTAAACCCTATATACCCCTATATAAAAACCAGAATCATAACTATATGACCCTCATTTTGAAGGCACCCCTAAACCCTATAAATTTTACGTTCCTTCACAGCAGAACCCTAAAGCCTAAACCCTAAAGCCTATACCCCTATATCGCCTCTCTACAAAACCCTTAGCCCTATAAACGCTACACCGTATGCAGCCCAGACCCTGGGCTTCAGGCCCAGAACTTCGCTTTAGGGTTTAGGGTTTGGGTTTAGGGCTTTGGGTTTAAGGTTTAGGGTGTAGGGTTTAGAGTTTAGGGTTTACAGTCCTCCTTAAGTAGATAGAACATGGCTTTGCAATTGGGTATGTTAGGATAAGATCCCCGTATACCCCCATATTCCCTCTACTTGAGGGGGACTCTAGGGTTTAAGTTTTAGGGTTTGGGCCCTATAGGGTCTATAAAGCCTAAGCCGGCAAGCCAGAATATGCAGGTGAACCCTAAACCCTAAACCTTTGTGTGCCCTCTACAACCCTTGAGGGCCCACCAAACCCTAAAGCTTGCAGGCCTTGACTTTGCCTTTCATGCTTTCTTTTTTGGGTTTAGGGTTTAGGGTTTATTCTTTACCCTAAACCTCAAGCCCCAAATCCTAAAATCCCAAACCCTAAACCTCAAAGCCCTAAATCCTAAATTCCAAACCCTAAATCCTAAATTCCAAACCCTGAATCCCAATTCCTAAACCTCAATCCCTATATTATAATATCCAGAAAACCTAAAGTCCAAAGAGCATCTGCTTTGCCTCTGAAGAGTCCAAGCAGGCCTGGCAGTACCGAAAGCACATTCTATCTACCTTCAAGGCCTCCAACAATCAGGGTTTATGGGTTTAGGTTTGGGTTCAGGGTTT
>CAJNIZ010002673.1:1346-25528 GCA_905231905.1 Symbiodinium pilosum
TTAGACTATAGCTCATATCTAGCTGTTTTCATAGGCCTAGCTCCATGCCTTGGTCCCTTATCTTCCCGCATGTGCCTCCGCAATGTGCTTCTTTGCCGCTCGGTTTGCCTGCTTCCGGCCCACGCTGGGATTATTATTGCGAAGTTATGACTTGGGGTCCTGAAGCCCTGATTGGGGTGTTACTAATAAAGGTTTAGGGTTTTACGGTTAGTCCTTAGGGTTCAGGGTCCCTATACCTTCTTCAATGAGCAGAACTGCGCTGCCCCCCATATTGGAGAACCGCTTACATGAGGCTTTTGCTCAGGTGCTGCGCCTCAGGATGGAGTTAATGGTATCGAGCCGAGTGACCCCTCTTGAGCTCCAAAGCCCCGGATTCGTTTAGGCTCCCCGAAGCTGACATGGCTTGTGTCTCATGTTAAAACCATGGACCCCTAGTATGNNCCCTGAGATCCTTTATATACCTACTGTATAGCCTATACGCACAAGGGTCCCTGCAATCTCCTTAAAGGGCCAACTGCCCACGTTCGGGGCCCACACTTATAACCTTAGACTTTGTGTGCCTAGCTATTATTCTGGCGCTACATGGGCTTTCTTGCTAGCTTTGGAGAAGGAACCTGCTGCTTCTTTGCGGTGTACGAAGGATGCCAGTAGCGCAGGGCTAACCACCACCATCTTGCAGTACTCGCGCGGGCCCTTTGGGACCCCAGGGGTATATGAGGCGAGAGCAAATGGATTGGAAATTCTGTGGGTCGTGATTAAGGGTTTTTCAAATCAATTCAGGTAGCGGGCCAGCCGCCAAACCCTAGAGGATGATTCCCTAGCCTCAAACAGATTATGCGTCAGTAGATAGAGCCTCAGAAGCGGGAAAACGCAGTTGCTCAATGAGGACTTGAAGTCATATGCGCTCCCGAACCCTGAGACTTGAGTAAGCCCTTAGCCGGCCTCAGCAACAAGTTCACGGCTTTCCCTGGCAGCATCCGCCTGTGTTGCATGGGGATTAGAGCGATTTCAACAAACAATTGGCCACGATATCTAGCCCAAAGATACTGTTTCCCTAAATATGGGGACCCCAATACAAGCCCCAAAAAACTATACTCCTTTTATGGGGAAGCCTAAAAGGTACCCCTGTAGAAACTTGGGCTCCCAAGAGACCTTTTGATGTTAGGAAACCCTTAGCCCTGAATCCTAATCCCTAAACTGCAATACACCTAAAAACCCTATATGCGCCATTGTCTAAACTCCTAGGATCCCCCCTAATATCCCTTATGGTAGTTCCCTACATAATCCCCTATATAACCCCCTTTGAAGGAGTTTAGACGATAGCTCATATAACCCCTGCAACTGGAATTGCCGGAAACCCTCAAGTCAGTTCTAAAGCCAAGTGCTAGGACTGAGAGGGGGGCTTGCCTTTTGGGCTGGGGTAGGGCTTACGTAAGGTTTAGGGTGTTCTGGTGTTTTTCATGGAAGGGAGGTCCACATGGAAGGGAGGTCCACAAACTGGGGTACCTTCTTGGAGGTCCCTTGCATGAGGATTCTAGTATCTAGGGATCTATATTGGGTTCCCCCTCCGTCTGGAAACTGCCATTTAGGATTCTCGGGACTGATGGGTCCCTTTTGGGGTGCTTATGATTTTTTGGGGATATATTCACCCAGCTTTGGAAATACGTATACAAGGTTTAGGGAGGATTTACTGCAGGGCTGAAGGTAGCGTAGCAAATTAGAGGAGGGGTTTCTGGATGAAGTGCGCTTGGCTAGCTGCAGGCCTGAGCCTTGGCAAGCAAATTCCAGCTCCCCACCCTCCCTCAAACTAATTCTACTGTTGATGGATGAAATCTTGCACCACCTTAGGGGCCTTAAACTATTGTAACTCCTACAGTGGGACTGTAAGGACTTAAGGCGGTGCAAGATTTCCCCCATCAACAGTAGCACTAGTCGAATAAAAGGGTCCACCTTTAAAGAATTTTTTGGGTGTGAAATAGGCATCCAAAGACTAGCTACAATTATATGGCTTTTCGTATGGGGATAAGGGACTACATTTAAGGAAATTTTCTGCGGAACCAATCCTGATAATAGAGATTGTCAATACATTCCTATTCATTCTTTATTACTAGAGGTCCAGGAGCCCCAGTGACGCAGGAATGGATTCCTATTTTGTTTTAAATGAGTTCCAAAAGCCCCCAATCATTCTTTTAATCTGGCTCCCTCAATTTCTGATTCTGGCGGCGTGGGAGTCCCCCCAAATTAAACAAGTGCTAGGATTGAAATGGAATACCAAAGCAGGACCCCCAAAAGACCACTATCCCTGTAGAAGAGATTCTCTGGGATTCCACGGTTCGGTTGGGGGAGAGCAGTTGTTGATGCCTTGCGTTTCAAGGCGTGAAAGCAACCGCCCTAGGCCCTAATCTTGAGACCATCCTCTTATCTTGAAACACCGCCCAAGCTTGAAAAAACCCAGTTACTTGTAAGGCCCGTGAGTTCTGTAGGTCTACCGCCACGCTTCACACGTCCATGAAACTAACGCCAGCTCTATGTACTTAGGACCAGCTCAACACATCTGTGTCGAATTTCCGGAAGCTAGCCTTGCCTCCCAGCCCTGAGACCCCTTGCGGTACAATGAAAGACAAACTTCTGTGCTTACGCCGCTAAAGCCTCTCTTCAAGAGTACTGAGACTTTCGGTGGATGCAGCCTTTTCCGTCTCTGCCACTGCGCTCCTGCCTGGTTGACGCAGATACAGGGCATGTGCAGTGAGTCACTTCCTGACTCCTCGACTTCAATCTTGCTTACGGGTGGAGAGAGTGAGGGGGACTAAACTCACTCATTCATAGGGGTAGATACTGGTGACAACATCTAAGGGTGATTTTAGAGTCTCGACATTGCCGTTTTTTTGAGGTATGGGCGGCTTCCAAAAACTAGGGGATCCCATGTGGAAGGTCCCCATATTCGCGATACTCATTACAGTATTTGGGGGCCTCCTTTTGGGTGCCCCTATGTATGGAAACGACCATATCAATGATAGCAAGGCTCCAGAACTTCGCAAGGCTGCCTCGCGCAAAACTTGCATTAGCATAGCAGCGCCTTTCTCTCCACGCGGGTCTCTAGGGGTTTAGAGCTTGGGGATTGGGGTTCGGGCTCAAGGCTTAGGGTTTAGGATGTACGGTTCAGGGGTTATAGTCCCCTTTAAGTAGATAGAGTATGGCTTTGGGTATATTACAATAAGACCCCCATAAACCCCATATTCTATCTACTTAAGGGGGACTATAGGATTTGGGGCTGCGGTTTGGTGTTTAAGGTTTAGGGTTTAGGGTTTAGGTGGTCCTTTGCTCTGTCCCTGTTGCACCTGGTCGAGCCCCACTATGCCATACCCAGTATCCCTCAAAACTACTTCAACGAGACCACCAGTCTGTACAAGGCCTGGGTTAGGGGGTATGTAGGGGATATATTGGTATAATGGAAAAGAAAATGGAATTAGGGTTTAGGGTTTATTGGGGTCATGGGTTTTAGAGTTAGATAACTGCTTCTCGAGGATGAGTTATCCAGTGAGGCTGGGTGTCTTAGCAGAAGCTGCGAGGATGTGAGTCGTTTTCAAAATTTTGGATTTTTTTGGTGTATCAATTGTATTACCGCACCTCATATTAAAAGGTACCAGAAGGGACCCTAATTTTTGGAACTACCAATGTGGCTATAGTCACCTCTCTTCACCTGTTTCTTGCAAACCGCGAACAAGAAAAGCACTGGTCTTCTGAGCTTCCTTGCTTTGAATTTGCGGAGGTGCCAACCAGGATAACCTTTTGAGGTGGATTTGCATATCGTCCGCCCTAACTCCCCTTCATGGTGCAGACTACGAACTTGTGCAAAGAGCGAGAGAAAGACAGAGAGAGCAAGAGAGAGAGACAGAGAGCGAGAGAGAGACAGAGAGAGAGAGAGAGAGAGAGACAGAGAGAGCGCGGGGCAGGGTAGAAATGGAGGCATATTGTCAGAGCTTGCGCTCTGGATGGGCTCCCACTGCTACTTTGTAGTTTCTTGAAATCATGGGCCCCTTCTCAGGGGGTCCCTATATTAAGGGCTTGAACATGTTGAGGTGCAGAAAGGCATCCTGACTTGGATACAATAGAAACATAAAGAGATGCTGATTTAACAGATCCCGTCAGCTCTAAAAGTATGCCTCCTTGCATGCGTCATAAAGTTTCCAAAGGCTATCCGTCAGTCTCCAGCAATGGGAGTGTCATCCAGCTGGCCCTCATCAAGCCAGCGTCTGACAACATGTGCCATCCCTACGCGTTTGGATTTGGAAGTCGCTGCTGCTTCGAGCGCGTTTAGGGGACCCGTGCTTTGTGAAATACCTGCATACTCCGAATACTTCCCTTTCAGGGCGACGTCACACACGGGGCTCTTCTCAACAGCGACTGGAGTACTTTGAGGGTCTATGAATGGTCATGATCTTGTGACATAGCCACGCTGATACGCTGGACAGGCAGTGGGTCAGCAGAGACAGTCCAATTGAACCATTCTCATTAAATTTGGAGGCTCCAGCGGCGGGCCCAACAATGGAATGCAGTTCCACTCCCAACAAGCCTAGCATGAATATGTCAATATGAAAGATCGTCACACTTCAGTCTCTACAGAAATCATAGTTCATCAGCCTCCTGAAACGGGGTCCCTGTACCAAGCATGGACTAGGGGCGGGCTGCGAGTTAAGGATGTTTACGATGCTTAGGGTTTTTTGGGCTTGGGCTTAGGCATACCTAAGTTCCATAGACGCCCAACATCCTTCAAGAGATCACGGGCACATGGCTGAAAATAATTCTATGCGAGCCGAAAAATGCTGTGGGTTCAAAAGAACATTAATTTGCCCTAGACCATATACGCTAGACCGCCGCCGCCGCCGCCGCCGCCGCCGCCGCCGCCGCCACCACCACCACCACCACCACGACAGCGACAACGACGATGACGATGACAATTCTTGCTAGTACTATTGCTATTGTTAAGCTTTTGCCATCACTATTGGCATTCTTCAGTACAGCTATACATTTCTAGATAGCGAGGGGTCTACTAGTGGCTAGCAGGGAATGAAGGACGGAAAAACAGAACTGGAAACTACTAGACATTCTCTCGGACTTCGGTTTTTTTTCTGGTGGTGGGTGGCTACGGAATGGAAGACTGGGTTTTAGACATATGGTTCCAGGGTATCAGATAATGACTACTATGGGGATCCGTTCCTCGATTCCCTACTTAACACCGGTAACTACCTGGTAGTGTACAAAATGAGGGTTCCAGCTTTGGTATCTCTGTTACAATGGGTGGCGAGCCCTGTGCATGCTGCCCCAGAATATATCGCTTCATCGTATCCTTTACACGGGTTACCCATCAACCTTGCATTCGAATATGTGTTTCCAACAACGGCTCTGTTGAAGATCATCCCAGTCGTTCAGTACGCTTTTGCTGGCTGGGATGGGCGTGTGAACAGTTAGGGGCGTAGGGTTTAGAGCTTTCTATCTTAGGGGCATAGGGTCCAAGGTTCAAAGTTTGGGGGTTTAGGATTTAGTCCCGTGTTAAAATGTAGATGTTAAAGATTTGGAGCTGTGTCAGGGAACCTTATCCGAGGTCCTTGAGGTTTCTGACAAGTCACGCAGAAAATTAGCCAAAAGCGAAGAGAAATGCAGCTTCCTCACAATCCACAGGGGGCAGGTCCCAGCCTAAGAGACCAGACACGGATGACTTAACCCAACAAACCTAAATCCTAAACCTGAAAACCTTACATCCTGATGTTTCCCGCAATGAAGTGTGGCCGGCCTGGAGACCGTTGCAAAAGGGCCCGTGCCCCCAAAGGAAGCAGAATTCAGAGGCAGGGCCTCTGCACGCCAAAATCTATATAGGCAACAAGATGGATCCTCTGATGTAGCTCCTTGCCAAATTCTAGACTCATGCCCCTTTCTTGGTAGAACCTGGGATGGCTTGAGGGGATGTAAGGATCTTAATGTAGCGCCGAGGACCCAAGCTTGCAAGGCCAGATCCCATGCCAAGGCAGCCAGCAAGAAGCAACTGTCTCGTGATTCGTCGGGATTCAGGGAATGGAAACAAGATGGACTCAAGCAAATTTTGGGTAGTATACAATATGGTAGTTTCCCAAAATAAAGGGACCCCAATACAGACCCCAATATATTATAATCCTTATTATGGGAACCCCCAAAATGGTATTCCTAATCTAGGGAAACCCCCATATCTCAAGCTGCCACCTTTCCAAGCTTGAAAATGCTGATGCTCCTGCAGCATGACAGACATCATGTCACACATTATCTGCAATCCCGTGGCATCTGGTTACCTAGTTGTGACTAACCACGGCAGCATACTACGGGATACGATCTTTCTGATAATGGGTAACTGTTGTGGATGCAGATGTACCATTCCTTCTTAACAAGGTGGTAGCACGTCTCGTTGTCCTATCCATGGCAGACAACGACAGTTTCAGAAGGGAGCTTGGCAAGCTACTGCCTCTCTCTAGTCGGGTGAAAAGGTTTTCTGAATTCATGAGAATTTCACTGTAGCGCTTACTATCGGGAGCCACAGCAAAAAAAACTCGAAGTGTTTGAAACCCCCACATACATGAAAATCTGCATGAGAAAGTGGATGCCAAGAGAAATACGGTTTAGAGCTTAGCTAGTGATCCACGGCGACTCCTACCTGTGACTCACTGTCTGGCATCTCACTCCCGCACACATTTGCACCCGTAACCCCTAAAACAGTCTTGAATTTCGGTACCAGGAAGAATCTCCATGATCTCTCATAGGAAATGGCCCAAAATAGTGAAGATTTAATTTTAATCAACAGGTGGGCATGATTCTGGAAACCACGCTGGCTGCCCGAGCAACTTCGGCAGATTGTCCCCACTCCGACCCGCCCAGCTACCCCTGTCAAAGTGGGGGACACTTGAGCAGTGTTTTTTTCCGGTGGTTGAACCTAGTNNAAATAAAATACTACTCACTTGGGCTGGAGTCGGAACTTCAGGGGTCCTAACAGTCCAACACTCTCTCTCCCACAGGAAAGAACCATCTAGGATTGTGATCCTTGAGTGTACACCCGAAATCAAACAGTTTTTTCCACCCTAAACTCTAAACCCTNNCCCTAAAGAGTAGTTTCCATTTTCCTTTCCATTATCCCAAAGTCCCTATATGCCCCTATATAACCCCTGTGGTGTAGTGCCGGATCCAATGGAAAAGGAGGCTCCTCTGCTTGCGGGTCCTTGGTTGAAGGGCTTTTGGAGGTTCAGTAGTTGGGGTTAGGGTTCAGGGTTTGGAGTCATAAAAGTCTCCCAAGTACAGTTAGCACCTTTTACCAAAGATTACTGCTCATGAACCTACAAGTTGGGTGCACTGTACCAACAGTGCTACAACATCTAATTAACAAACAATTGATTTTTGTCAAATCGGAATATGGGGATATTGGTAGGCATAGGAAGGGATTGAACTTCTGGAACCATGCATGATGGCATTCGCCTGTCATTCGACACTGCAAGGCCTGTATACCTAAGCCCTAAACGCTTTATCCCCTGAACCTAAACCCGAAAACTATACTTGGGAAAATCCATCTCCATGAATCTCAGGCATCCTAAACCGCCTGTTCTGCCTGAACATTAAACTGTGGTTGTCACCTCCGCCGCAAGACGGTCGGGAGCTTGGATTTCTGGAGTCTGCCAAACCTCAGCAAGGGGTCGGCTGTCTGAAAATCACAAGTCGCGAGATCTTGAAGGTCCCGAGTATGTTGATGGTACACAGGACGAGGCCTGATTCTAATCCTCGCGGACAAGTGACAGTTGGCTAGAGACAGAGACACAGAGAGAGAGAGAGAGAGAGAGAGAGGTTTCTGCTGCCTCGTTGTTTACGTGAGCCGCTTCTTAGACTTCAAGTGTGTGGGATTGGGTGCTGTGCGGAAGCCATGAAGCCTCACTTTGCTTCGCCTCTCGTTCTAGTGCATGTACAGGCGGGAGCAATTTAAATGGAACAGGGATTTTGGGGGCACATGCCGTTACGGTTTTTGTAGTTTTTTGGGTGTATAGCAGGGGTTCAATGTTTTTGAAAACCCCATATGATATTGTCGACAAGACACTATGTACACGATCAAGATTTCCTGGGTCACTCGTACTAAAAGGACTAGAGCTGTCCTCAAGACAGCACAGATGATATGCGAGTCTCCGCAAGCTCCGTTTTTATCCATAAATCTTTACCATAGTTTAGGGTAAAGGTTTTAAGGTTTAGGCTTTTGGTTTAGGGCCTGGGCTGATAGCATCCCTACACGTTTAGTCTCCCTACGAAATCTCCGCGGTCCCGTGATATTCCTCGTGTGACCACCTCATTATTCCCTGTGCATGCTCCATACAATCCTTCTGCACCCTATGGTGTCTCCTACATGCTTGTCTGTACCAGTTTGCTATTTCGTCCCTGTAGAACCTGTAACCTTGCTACACACTCTGTATGAAATCCCTTTACCCCTAGCAAGTCCCTTTCGAATTTCAAGGGTATCTCTACAAGCACTGCTGAAGCCACATCCCAGTTGCCGAACAAAGGCTAAAACGCAAATCCGAAACTCTGAACCCCAGGCCACATCCTGAACCCCGAATCCTAGACCCAAACACTAAACCCTGAACCCTGAACCCTGAACCCTGAACCCATCTCTTCTTCATTCCTTATTAAGCCTAAACCCTAATAACCTTTAGAAAACGAATATTTTCCATGCTCTCTTCCATCCCTTACTGGGATAGATCCATAAACCTTATACACCCGTATATACTCCGATTTATCCCTATGTACCCCTATATGCCCAGATGTGCCCCTATATGTAATTCTGGGAAACCTCCACCCCTGAATCCCCGGCCTTGGCAGGCCCGCAAAAGTCTCAAGCGCAGAGCTGAGAAATCTTCGCTCGGCTGCGGCCCTGGGCGCGCGACAGGGACTCCTGAGAGGAGTCTTCGCGAGGTTGGGGTTGGGACGTAAGGCTTCGGGATGTCTGATGTAGAGGGTTTAAGGGGCTACAAGTTTTGGGTCAGGTTACCCTCAACCCCCAACCCCCAAAATCCTGAACCCCAAGCTGTAAACGCGCAACCTGAACTCGGCGTCGAGTTGACCATAACTGTTGCTAGGGTCCAATTTCTGAGGACAATTATAGAAGCTCAAAGAGCGGGAGGTGCACAGCACTTCGGGGACAAGAATACAATACGCGGCACCCTGGCCCCGCGCTATTGATCTGGGCGCTTTTGAAAAAGTGCCCTTAACGTGCAGCAGGCACCTTCCTGAACCCGAACTCGTGGCTTCCATCTTCTTCTCCATTCCCCCTATAAAAACATATAGAACCCCCCTATATAAGCCCATACAACTCCTATATAGCCCTAGAACCCTGTAAAGCCTGTCACGCATGGTTTCCTCCACATCCCCGCGCGGCGCCAAAAGCAGACGTAGCGCTTTCGCCACGCCACGATCACGCAAGCCGTTCCTGGGCGGCCATCGAATTTAAAGTTTACCTTTGTTGGTCCCCCAGCAACCACTACCAGGGATAGCGGTAGATGTGCGAAGGCCCCGCTGTTGTCCGCTACCAGCGGGCCGGGGGTAAATCAGGATTACCGACTTTAAGGATTAGCCGTGTGGGGCTCCAAGGCCTGAACATATGGAATTGCGCAAAAGGTGTAGTGGCATGAGATGGCATGAGTGTAGGTTTCTTATACGGAATTCTAAGCTACTGCTACTGCTTCTACTGCGACCGCAACTGCTACTGCTACAAGTGCTTCTGCACTGCTGCTACTACTGCTTTTATTCTTGCGATTACAATGACAAGCGCGCCGATACCGACGATTACCACTGTCACCAGCATCCCCCGTCACTACAACTACGTCCAACAAATCTCTTTCTTCTGGTTCAATAGCTGCTTCCCGAGTTGATACAACCGCTAAACCTATCCTGTCTGGTTGGGATGACATTCTTTCGAAGACGGGTGCCATTAAATTTCCCTGTCGGAGGTTTTTGGGGCGCAGCAGCAATGGGCTGCAACAAAACGAATATTTGCAAGCTTGGCACAGTACCGAAAGCGCTTGTGCGCTTGCGCAATTTTACAACTACTCTACAGGTGTGTAAATTCTGAGTTTACTTTGCAACACGGCAAGGACAAATGGCTCAAGCTCTGCCTCTCGAAATCCTACCGCCGAGCGCCGTCTAACGATCGTGGTGCCATGCTATATAGACATAGAACAAAAAACGGCACTCTTGCCGTGCGGACCCTTGGCAATAAGAACGGCTCGATTTCGATAGCGAGATGACTCAAAACGGTCATTTTGCCAGTAGCTGCGTGTTGGGACGATATGTCCAGCCCATGATAGCCCATGTATAGCGCAGCCAATATTGTAGGAAGATTGCTTCAACCCTGCATCAGTTAGCTCTGCAGTATGAACCTGCTTAGCTCAAAGTTCTGAGGTATTTGGGGATGCCTCAGGCTTCTCCCCAGTTGCCTATGCCTGGCCTTCGATGCACCACCTTGAAAAACTGAAAGATGACCCTCCACTGAGGCACCCCATTTCTTGGCTGGCTGCTCTGGGTCCGTCCGGACAAAATGGGCCATCATCAGCCGCCTTCGGGGGATCATGCGCCATGTGGCATCGCGAAGATCTAACAGCTCTAAGAAGTAGGAATGAGTTACACATCACCACCACTGTCATCAGCAGCAGCAGCAGCAGCAGGTCCATGTAGTGACGATTAAGCCTTCAAAAGTGCATCCACGGAGAGGTTGGGCAGAATCCAGAGCTGCACTGTATCGTTCCAGCCTGCTAGTTGTCGGGGATCAGACCTTGCTAAAGAAGAATGAGTTGGGCAAATGAATCCTCACGGCTGTAGTAAAACTGAGGGACGTGTGGGAACACCCCAAGAAGAGCCACCCCTGTAGTTGCCGAAGCCCAACCTTAAGCCCCCCCCCAAAAAAAAACATTATACCTGAACCTTGAGTAACAAACACGAAGCCTTAAATCCCAATCTCGAAAACTCAAATAAACCATAGACCCTAAGCACCAAACCGAAAGAACCCCTACTTGGAGGGTCAGGGGGACTACCTGGCAGTTAGGACCCCTACTAAGGGGTTAACCCTTTGGCACCTATGATAAGAGTATAAGGGCATCCCAAAGGGTTAAGGGTCTAAGGTCCAAGCAAAGTTCACAATGGGGATAGTTAGGGTTCCTAGAGGGGTTATGAGGGTTTTCCCCTACTTACAAAGTCCCCCTGACCCTAAACCCTAAACCTAAATCATATATACACATGTATATATATATAGATATATACATACATATATATATATAGACATATATACATATGTCTATATGTATACATATATCTTTGTTCTTTTCACTTTCCTTTTTCTTTTCCGTTATTAACCTACCAAGTTATCCCTAACTCGCAAGCTCCCCGGCTTTGGAGCCTGTGGGGGGAGCTCGCTGGGGCCAGGTCCTGATCATCCAGGGCTACCCAATGTCTGACCTGCAGGCAGGGTTTAGGGCTTATAGGCCCCCCTTTAAGTAGATAGAATATGGCTTTGGGTATATTATAAGAAGACCCCCATATACCCCATAGGCTATCTATAGGGTTCTAGGATGGGGTTGGCATGGGTTGGTATTTCAGGGCCTTCTTGCTGTAGATGGAGAGGAATGAAAGGGTATTTAGGGTTTAAGGGTTTAGAACGAGAGTCCCTCAAAGTGTTGATTCCTTTTGGGGAGTTATCTATCCATGTCAATGGACCTGCCAAGGTCTCAGGCTGTTACATTGGAGTAGATCTTTGGAGAGAGGTAACTATTGCAAGTGAGCAATCAAGCCTGTGAGGTCTTACAAAAAAAACAAGCTCTGTTTCTGGGGCAGTTTCGTGGGTTCGCAGATGGACAACTCTGAAAAAGAATCGCCAGGACCCTTAGAATCTCCTTGCACCCCCAACAATCCCTAGGGTTTCTAGGGTCCCTGAAGGTACCACTCTCAGGGAACAAGCCGCCCAAACAAATGGTCAAGAATTCCATGGCTGTTGTTACCCGTACTCCTCTGCCAGTGCCTCGGGATGTCGCTTCAGCCACAGAAGAATCTCCTCCTTCCGAAGCAAGGCAGGGTGGCTGCGCGTGAGTTCAGCCCTCAGGGGCCAACTTGCTATTATAATGTCATTACTATTATTCTACTATTGCTATACTATTACTATACTAGTATTATACTATTTTACTGCTATTATACAATTATTACTTCAAAGACTAACCCATGAAGATTTCGAGTGCTCAGACATCAGGTCTCGCATCACAATGCCAGAGAGGAAGGCACTGACACTGCCGAAGGGTCTTAACTGCGAGACTCCAGCGCATTCGTCATCTTTCAGTTTGCCTAACAGTTTCAGTGGCCCGTGGCCTTGTTGTTCAAGCATGTGTGACGCAGCACTTGGACCTCTCTTGCCTATGGGTCCTTTGCAGAGCAAGACTTCTGACGTAGAACAGGGTGGTAATGAGCTCGAGTAACGGTAGCATTCCACTGTGTGCTTCAGGTCTTAACTCTTGCAAACCTGCATTTGCTGACCGTCTTCCACGCTCAAACTTATGAATTTCAACGCCTATGCGCAAAATACACAAGAGCTCATGGGCAATCCCGAAAATTATCCCAATATGTAAACCATCAGAGGAGGCATGAACTTAGGATGTTCCCATTCGAGCCAAGCTTTCAAAATCTTCCAAATACCCCCCTCCGCCTCCTAGTAAAGCCCTCCATGCCCCCAAGAATACTTCCTCCCCGAATATTCATACTAGTAATAATAATAATATCAATAACTATCGGAACCTCATTCTGAGATTTGAGGGCTGACTGGGAGAGGAGATGTGCATCCCACTCTGGGTCCCCCCCAACCTATACCGCTCAAGATCTGGCCACAGCGACGTCCTCTCGGTTCTTTCCCTGATCTCGCAAATCTGGAGTCGCATCTGCCACTCCTGCGACTACACTCGGCTTCCAGCTATGTTCAGGGTTCTGGGTGAGATTCAGAGCCCACGCATTTGGACATGGGGGCTTCCAAGAAGCAGGGGCTCCTTTGGGAGGTAGTACACCATAGGAAGTATGTTTCGGTATGTACGAGGGCCCTGTTCTTGGAAGACCCCCAGATCAAGGCTTTGATAAACTTCACTCACCCCTGACTCTAAATGGTGCTTGAGATTGGTACTGATGTAGACCCCTGATTAATAGACACCCTCCTTTGAAGAGCCTAAACATCAAGATCCCCATTATAATCCCTATTAGGGGGGGTTATTAATCAGGGGTGTGGGTTACGATAGAAATGCTTGAAGGTTCCCTTCCAATCTGCTGTTCGCAGGGTTTGTGATTGAACCTGCTTGTAAGAAGCTGCAAGAAGCTTAAACTGGCACCCTCTACAAGCCCTCAAAAACCTTATGTACCCCATATAACCCATATAATCCCACAGAATCCCTACATATCCCAAACAATACCTAGAAACCCCTCAATAACCCCACTTTCCATTGCATGCTCCATTGTCTTTTCCACTTGATGATCCGTTATTGGCGTAATTACGCCCATATATCTCTAAGCAATCGCTGTAATATAGTGTCTCTGTAGATACCGACGTGTTCATCTGATTTTCCAATTTCTTGTCCAGTTGATTATCCAGTCAATGCCACGCCTCTACATCTTGAATTACTGTATAAGGTCGTATAGGGGTGTTATGTAAGCCTACGTAAACATTCTATTGGCTTATACAGGGCTTTGGGAAAAGGAAGATGCTATTAGGGTCCAGGGTTGAGGGATAATTATTACGCCAACAATGGAGAATCCAATGCACAAGAAAATGTAAAATGAAATAGAAACTGCGGCTAGTTAGATCGGAAGTTAGGTGACCACCATACTTAAGCGTTGTGGTCAATTCATCAACGGCGCCATTGAGGGAACCCGTGATCTGAGCGGAAATGTGTGCCCGTGCCTTGGGAAGGGAAGAATCCCACGGGGATTCTGCTTCTTCGGGCATGCAAAACTCCACCCTGATTTGATAGGACACTACCAAGCCGGGAAGACCCAGACCTTCCCAAAACAATACTGTGGAAATGCAGCCGCCCTAGGCCTGGAAAGCCCTTAACCCCTGTACCCGTAAAACCCTAAACTCCCAAACCCCTGCACCCTCCACCCCCCACCCCCAAAGACCTACACCCTTCAACACTCAACCCTGTAACTCCAAGACCTACACCCCTACACCCTTCAACATCCATTGCATGCTCCATATTCTTTCCCATTTGATTCTTCACTATAGGGGTAGTTAAAGGTGGCGGCGCCCCTAACGCGCCCTGCGCTCGTAGCCATTTTCATCATTCTGGTTTGGGGGGGGGTGGTGGGGGGGGTGGGGGGGGTGAGGGAGGGGTGGGGGGGTGGGGGAAATAATCGTATTTTTGTGTGAGCAGTTACCATGTTGATCATTCTGGTTGGGGTGGGGGGGGCAACAATCGCAATTTTGTTTGAGCAGTTACCTGGAGTAGCGCATGGCTCACCAGCAGGGTTACAATGCCCACAGACCTGCGGTGGGTCAGCTTGCTGCTGTTCGCTGCGTTGGTCATCCGGAAGAGCGGTCAGCTTTTTTTTGATGATCTCGGCGGATTTCGAACGTTCGCCTTGACCGACATCGAGAGTCACTTTGAAGTTTTGGCCGGCCCGTGCCAGAAGTACAGGGCTGACAAAGTTTCGCAAGAAGACTGCGCAAAAATGTAGCTCCCGCCTCAGTTCTGGCACTATGTTCTTCTAAAGATATGGTATGTTTCAGGGATTTCGCCTTTGCCTCATCCTACAACCTACTATGAAACATGCGTTTTCTGTGGGTTTTGGCTGTATGCATCGCCTGCTATGTGCAACAACACAAGGCGCACTACAGGCGCCGGTACCTAGTTAAACCCTGAGCCCCAAACCCTAACCCGCAACCCCCTCCCCACAAAACGTATTCCCCTCTCTACAAATGTTTATTCAATTTCTATACTCTAAACTCTGAAAATGCCTATTATTCCTACGTAAATGTTTCCTATATTCTTACATCAGCTCCTATATCATGTCCAGTAATGTGACCAAAGACCAAGCGCAATCACACCACACCACAGGGTGGAGGGCCAGCCAGCACGCAACCATATATCCCTCTAAACCCCAGTATTCATTTCATTGTCCAGGTTTCTTTTGTCATGTGATTAGCTGTTATTTTCTATTGGGGCAACAACACCCTTGCCCCCCAGCCGCCCGTAAACCCTACATCCTGAATCTCTACCGCGACTACACCCTGACCCTGAACCCTACAAACACCCTTCCTTCTGCCCTACTTGGAGGGTCAGGGGAATTTAGTAAGTAGGTGAATAACCATATAGGAACCCTAATCATCCCCATTATTGACCTACTTACTAAGTCCCCCTGACCCTAAGCCCTAAACCCTAAATAGTAGTCTCCATTTTCTTCTCCATTATCCCTATATAAGCCCACTATAACCCACATATATCCCCAATACTAAGTCCCTCTGACCCTCCAAGTAGCCCCACCCGACAGGCCTGCCAGGCCGCGGCTGCGGAGAGCAGCGTCTGCCAGTGCCAGCTGCCGTGGTGATCGGCGCCTTTTACATAAAGACTCCAGGTGCGGTAAACCTTAACAACCTATATAACCCCAATATAACCCGTAGTTTCCATTTATTTTCCATTATCCCAATATAACCCCAATATATTCCCTAATTATAACCCCAATATTACCCCCGAAGTTGGGGTTTGCGGGTTGAGGCTTATATAGGGTATAGTATATAGGGGTTATATTGGGATACTGGAAAATAAAATGGAAACTACCATAGTATAATAGGGTATATATTGGGGTTATATAGAGGGTTCAGGATTCAACCTCTTCCAGTCGAAGTCATACTCATGACTTGCGACAAGAGCAGCAACTTCAATTTTACACGCAGCAGCAGAAGTTATATGGTATTGGCACAAGCCCAATCGACGAGTATGGGTGGTGCCTGTAAATGCTCTCAACCAAACTTTGAGGCTCATGGCTACCTTCAAGTTGGGCTATAAGTAACCGACGTCAAGCTGTACATATCGGAGGGTGGGGGAACTAGGCAGTGCTCTCATGAGCCCCATCATGCGCATAGAAACCCCTGCTGAAACATGCACCTCGACTTCTCAAACAACACTGGGAAGAACCTCAGACCTCAGACCCTGACCCATGAAGCCACACCCCAAAACCTAAGCCCTGCCCCATGAGCCTACACCAAACCATACACCCGAAAACCCTGCAGTCTGGATTCTAAATCATGCACCCTAAGCTGGAAGAAAACTCGCTCCAACTTTGGACCAGGCACCATGCAGAGCTCAGGACCACTGTTGCGTTGCAGCTTAGCACCTCCAGGGTTTCTCACAGCTTCGGGTTGCAGGTTCATGGGTGTGGGGTCTTTGGGGTGGGGCCTTTTAGGGGGCTTAGGAAGCATAGCGATTAATGAGTTTAGGATTTGGGGCGTGGGGGCTAAAGCAATCATCAGAAGCCCCCCTGGAATAATTCGTCGATCTTCGGATGCAGCGCTGGCTACGACCCTAACGAGCAAGAGCCGATGAGGTCCTGCATAACACTGCGCGGTGTTGAAAAAATGACGGGACACGAATCTTGAAAACTATCCCGCTATCCCACAATCCCACTTAGCTCATCTGGGTGCTTTTATAAATTTTCGTGCGTGATCGCCGTGCTGAAAACCCTTGAGCAGCTCTTCGAAATTTGAGAGCTCCCTTCTTAACTTTCCTATACAGGCCTTGAAATTCTTGTACGCCGCCACCACTTATCCACTACCATTGACATATGCAATCCACCAAGAGGCGGCCAAGGGACCAGGTAACGCAAGGCAATCATGGAGGCTTCGTTGAAGCGCTGAATGCGATCCTCAGAAGAATTTCCGAAAAAGAGTCAAGCATGCGTTCTGCAAGATACAACAAGAGCTGGGGGCAGCTAACGTGTTGTGTCTGCTCCGACACACCCCCAGTAGGCCCTGCTGAACGTTACAGCCCCTGCTTTTCAGCCGACGATTTTCTACGGAGTTGAGGGACCCCAATCTCGCGACACAACCTTCCGTAAGCTAGACGAAGGGTTTGGGCTGCTCACGGGCTAAGTACAGATGAGTATATATATATATAAAAAACTGCGCAGCTGGAAAGGGCAATACTTTGGTGCCGAAGCTTGTGAAGATCCAGGGGAATTTGCCAAGAATAAGGCTGAAGGCCGGGGACACCACGCTGAAGACAGCATGACCGTCAAAAAGCTTTCAAACTGAATATGCCCACTACCTGCAACTCCACGCCTACAACTCGTAAACTCTGACCCTAAGCAGCGCATGTCAGGGCGCCGTGGAATGGAGCACTCCATCCACATCAAGAAACCTGACGGCTTTAAGATTTGAACTTTGGGGCTTTGGGGCTCTGCGGATTCTCCATGAACCTGAACCGTTGGTCCAGATTTTTCGCACATACAAACGAGGTGCGGGTTTGGCTCTACTGCCTGGGTCTACTTATCGGGTAATCAAGGCACGTATAGCATCTATCGCTGCAAAGCCTCGCAACTGCAAGCCTACAAAAAAAATACACTTTGATTAATGAGGGGAAGGGCTGGTCTCTGCCTCGGTGTTCTACATGCAAATCAAGTTTTGCAACAGAAAAGCATTGACAGCAACAGCAAAAATGCATTTTGAATTTCCCAACTCCACAGCAACATAGCTATATGCACACAAACAAGCCCTGTGGGCAAGCAGAAAAGGATGTTCGACTTCAAACGGGTAATTTCACGAGTCTCACTAGATGGGTCTTCCACACTTCAAAATGAAGCTAACCCCCCCAGCTTTAGGATATTTGAAACAGTATAGTAGCTTCCAAAGAAGATACACAAAACACGGGTTCCTCAGTAAACTCATTGTTGTCACATCGTACCCTAAACCCTTAACCCTTTCCTTGTTGAGCTCCCTATTAGGACTGTCAAGGCACACCACTACACCAGGGTCTGGCATCTTTTGCACAGCTCCCGCAGACACTGAGTAGCGCAGGTCCTGCAAAGGAGGAGGAATCCTCCTGATGATGGGTAACATATAAACTATAGTCTAAACTCCTAGTATCACCTGTCGTAGTCCCGGTTCTAATCCCTTATATAACCCCCCTTTAAGGAGCTTAAACTAAGGCTCATATAGGGTTTCGTGAGCAATCAGCCCGAAGTTGCTATTATTTGCGAGCTTTAATCCTAAGTAAAGCTATAGTAGTTTCCATTTTCTTTTCCTTGTCCTACATACTAGTTTCAATTTTATTTTCCTTTATCCCAAAATAGCCCTAAAATACTTTCTATGGACTCAGATCTCCAGGGTTCTGTAGGGTTATACAGGGTTATGTAGGCTTGTAGTCCCTGTTAAAGTGTTTAGACTATGGTTTTGGGTAGATTATCATAAGATCCCCATATAACCCATAGTCTATCTACTTAAGGGGAATTATAGGTTCTGCTTATATATCCAATGCACGGTTGTATAGGGCTTAGGGTCTCCAATTATGAGGAGACCCATTTTGGGAGATTAACCCAAGGATGGGAAATCAAATGGAACATGGAAAATAACACGGGAAGTAATGTGGGAACCGGGTTTACAGCTCACCCCACTCCCCCATCAACTGGAAAATTATGTGGATGTTTCTGGGTTTGTTGCAACAAATGACAATACAGATTGCAGAAAAGGCTGCTGAAGGGTGGATCACATGCTCCCATAGCCGGGTGCAGCAGCAAGGAAGGGTTTTGCAATCAGGGAGGGGGCCTATCATTAGGGCTTGGACTTTAAGGTTGGGTTGAGGGTCATAAACGGCATCTTCAAATTGGTCTACTGCTCCTGCGGCGAGAGCTGTTGCCAAGCTTTGCGGGTTACTCCTGAGCCTCGCCTCTCAGAATCATCCACCCCTACCATCTAAAGACGCGCGGTCTGAATGTCACGTTCGTCATGAAGAGAATTGAATGGACAAGAACGTGAAAAATGAATGGGAAATTGCTATGATATGTGTAAACAGCAACCTCTCAGGCACGAAGAGCTGTTTCCACTTTTCGGCTATGCCCCAAACCCTTGCCCAGCTCTAGAAACACTTGCAAAGCTCAAGACACAGACGTACAGTTGAGTGGGGATCCTGCCTTTCGACCTTTGATTTCCTGATTTGTCATAGCTTCAAAAGCAACATGACAACCCCCCAACCCTGAGTGACAGTAATGAACCCTAGCGCTCCTGGGGGCAGGGATCCTCCAGGGTGGGGCCGAAGCTCGCTTCAAATGCGTCACCTTAGCTCACCCTGCGTCGAGACTTGAAAGCATGGGAGTTGGAAACAAGAATAAACAAGAATCACAGTGATAATAATCAATACTAATAGTAGCTAGCAGAAATCTTGCTGAATAGCCGTAATAATACATAGTAATGATGATATGTTAGTTTCCATAAATAGGGGGACCCGAATATGGACCCCAACCCAAAATCTATGGTCTTTATTATTGGGACCCCCAAAATGGTAGCCCTAATTTTCGGAAACACCCATATTGAATGGGCCCTGTTGTATACAGGGGCCAAATTCAGGAACACCGCAGGAGCACCGCAGGGAGAGTAAGGGGTTCGCTATTGGGTGCTGGGCCCCTTAGGGAGGGGATTGGCAAGGCTATGGTTTTAGGGTTTAGGGTTTAGGGTTTGGGGTTTAGGGTTTAGGACCTTGGCTAGAAAAATGACAAAGGCATCCCCAAGGTGCCCGCCAAGATTGTGAGAACTTCGCTTACAGGCCCTAAACCCTAAACCCTACACGAATCAAGAACTACAACTGCCACTACTGCTCTGCAGTCTCAAGAATTTCGACATGGACAACTAAAGTATATGGGGAGTGATATAGGAATATATATATATATAGGGTTATATAGGGATAATGGAAAAGAATCTGAACACGACTATAGTGAGGCTGAAGACCCTGAAACACTATCATTAGACAGCATTGAAGTTGCTGTGAAATCTGCGGAACTTCGCGAATACAATCCTTACTTACTAGCGACCCAGGGCTCCCTTGACATCCACATATGACCCTCCGTGTCCACAGCGTTCCTTACATTAATACTCTGAGCTACCGCTACATTGCTTCCGAGGCACTCTCCTCCCAGTATTTGTCCGGCCGGTAAGCGCAGGAAAAGACCCATCGCAGAGCACTGAGCATGCTGCACAAAAGAGGTAAAGCAAAGCTAGGTGTTTTGAAGATGTTCGGTCCATTTTGAAAGGACCGCTTGAGTGGTACAAGGTCTATGTAGAGGTTGCATCCTGCATCTTCGTAGCACCTATCTCATCAGCGAAGCATGTCTGGAAAACTACTAGCCAGAGGAGTATGCGTTGAGGAATAGCTTCCCTGGCAACTGACAGTATCTATCAAGACGCACCATCGTGGAAGACATCCTCCAGCTCTGGTCCAGCTTTGGAGCAATGCATTGTGGCACCTACAACCTCGAGCTCCACGCTGCGGCAACAAAAACTCCCGTCCTTTTGACTGCTGAAGATTAAGGGAACATCTCGGAGGCACCTGTTGAGAGCAGTCTATGGCACTCACCAAAGAACCATGGATGCCTACTTACCTACCCAACACTCCATAGTGAGACACCCATTTTGGGATATGCTGGGAAAGAGAGTGGGGATTATCAGGGTTCTGTCAAGACTAGGCAGTGTTGGACGCGTAAGGCATCATTACTTGCTCACAGTGAAGAACGCAACCAAAGTTCGGTGAATGCCTGAGTGTTGCTACCCAGTCTCCCCATTGGTGCGTATGACTCATCAGACACCAACTGCTCATCCCCATCGGATACCTCACACATAAAAAAGTAAAGTCCCCTTTCAGCACTAGACTCCCGCGTTAATCCTAGACCCCTAAACCCTCAACCCATTGAAAACTCTCAGCCCTCAACCCTGCGTGCTAAACCCGCATCTCTCCACCCTGAACAGCCCATACACTCACAACCCTAAACCCATAAACCCCTAAACCGCTAAACCCCTAAACCCTCAAGCCCTAAACCCCTAAACCCTAAAACCCTGAACCTTAAAATCCTAAACCCTGACCCTAATCTCTAAACCCCTAAACGCATAAACCCATAAAACCCATAAAACCCTAACGCGGAACCCAGGCCTCGGCCTGTGGCAGGAGGTCTAGGAGTGCTTTCAACCTGACAAAACACGTATGGGGGGCCCCTTGTCTTGGTGTCCCTGGGAGGTATAGGGTTTAGGGTTCAGGGATTTAGGGTTTAGGGGTTGAGGGTTTATGGGTTTATGGGTCTACCGGTTTAGGGTAGGGTTTGGCGTTTGCACTTTAGAGGGTTGTAGCCCTAGGAGTATATAGGGGTCATAAAGAACCCTTAGATAGAGGTCATACACAGTAGAGCTTAGGGTTATAATGTGGAGTTACATAGGAGGATGCAGAGTGTGGATTAGGAATGAGGGTTTAGATTTACGGGTTTAAGGGTTTGGGGCATCTTATTTCGCAACGGTTTGACGGGGCATACGGAAATGTGGCCCCAACATGCCCGGCTGCGTGGGGGGGTGGCAGCATGTGTCGTGACGGTACGTCCCCGTGATTTCGGGCATGGCTTGGAAGATATAATTACTTGCCGGCCTGCCCACTAAAGCGCTGCAAGTAGCAAAATCTGTGCTGAGATCTCAAACAAAAGCCTGACAACGGACTCGAGGGTCCCTGAAATGCCCTTTGCCTGTGCAACGCCCCTGGGACCGTTAGGAGGCAGCGCCCTCCAAGCCTCACACTGTCATGGTTCTCGTGTATTAGAGTACTATAATATCTATCATCGTATAATACAATATATTTTACTACAATATGTTATTGGATAGTCCAAATGTCAGGCCTTGACGCCAGCCTTAAGTGCCAGGGTGATGAAGTGCCGAAATGCCAGTTTACTCGGCCGCACTGAGAAATCCGGTCTCTTGGAGGCACATCGCTGGTCCTACACATCCCAAACCTTTTGCTGTACCGCAAAACCTTGATTAGGACGGTTCTGCCTTGCTTCCTCCGCCAGGGCCCGCTCCTCAGAGCGTTTGCGTGCCTTGCGGTGGGCTTGTAATTTTGCTATTACTACCTTTATTGCTACTCGCTTACTATTGCTACTAGCAATTGTTATTGTTGGTACTATCACTGTAAGGGCGTGACTAAGGGCGAGCAGACACTTCAGGGGAACTCAAGGAGGGGAACTCAAGGCTACAACCCTGGCAAGTCCCTGTGCTGCGGCCTCGCTGTTCGGAACAGGTCCCGTTTCAAGGCGCTACAGGGCAGATATATATATATACATAATATATACACATGTATATATTGCGCTATATAAGGCAAGGCCATATAATTAAGGATGTATTGGATCATGAAAGTTATGGCTTTATGACTCAAAGTTGTTGGGCCGTAGGCTTTGTGGTCCCTGCTGTGCGATTCCTGAAACACCAAACCGAACGCGAGGTCTAGCCGAGGCTGCAAACATGGCCGGTATCCAAGCATGAGCAGACCTATAGTCCCCGTTAAGTAGATAGAATGTGGGGTATATGGGGATCTTATTATAATTTACCCAAAGCCATATTCTATCTACTTAAGGGGGGCTATAAGTAGTAGTGCTCCTTTCGGGACTGTCTCATACAAAGGTCTCTGACACCGTTGGTAGCGCTTCTACATGAGCCGTGGTTTGGGACCTGGCCACCTGGCTTCTCAAGTCATTGTTCTCGTATAGTATATTCTATTTTGGTATATTAAAGAAAATACAATATAATATAGTATAACTATATCATAATCCAAACGTCAGGGCAATGTAAGACACAACAGTGACATTTGAATTGATACTGCTCTTCCTACACGCAGACAACTGGCAACTGTTTTCAAGCCCTCAACCCTGGGCCCCAAAGCCTAAACCATCCAAACTCCAAGCCACCAATCCCAAACCCCAATCCCAAACCCCAACCAGATCCTGAATCCCAGCTCCTGGAACATGCTGAGCGTCAAACCCTGTACCCCAAACCGTGAGCCCCAAAATGGTAGTTTCCATGAACAAAAGGCCTTTAATATAGACCCAAAATGCTGTAATCCTGGTATTGGGACCCCCCAAAATGGTACCCCTGATTTTTGTAAACCCTCAAGTCGATGATAACAATGACAAAGTCTCTAGAAACCCTTGAGTAACCCAAGTTTCCAAGTAAATGTCCATTTCGTTCTCCATCTTTGTGGCAGTATCCCTAAACCTTGAACCCTAGACCCTCAATCCTAAACCCTAAACCCCAAACCCTATAAACCCTTAACCCTAAACTCGAGACCCCCACACCCCATGCTCCAGAGGACATGTGGAGCTGCGCCTCTTCGGCAGCTGAAGCTCTACGCTCTGCCTCCACCACCTCCGACCTCGAGGTGTGGGAAGGCTTCTCATTAGGGTGTAGGGTTTAGGGTTTAGGGCTTAGGATTTTTTGTAGGGTTTAGGGTTTAGGGTTTAGAGTTCAGGGTTTGGAGTTTAGGGTCTAGGGCTTCTACATTACCCCAATAGTGGAGAATCAGATGGAAAAAACATGGACATGAAATGGAAACTGGTATTATATAGTTCTCATTTTTACTACCCTTATATTATGAGGATGTAAATAAGGAAAATATATCGAGATAATGGACAGGGAAACGGCAACTACAAACTAAGGTTTGAGGCGTTAGGGTTTAGGGATAATACCTTCAACCGGTCTAAACATATTTGATCGGGAAATACTTGGGAGTATATACATGAGGTTTAGGAACAGAGTTTGTACGGATCTATGGAAATGTACTTGCGGAGCTATGTACCATTTCAAGAATTTAATGTTTAGGGTGAGGATTTGCAGGCTCTTGAAAACAGCCTGAAGGAACAAAAACAGCTTTTGAAACCCTAAACCCTAAAGCCCTTAAAGCCCTGAACCCTAAACCCTAAAGCCCTTAAAGCCCTGAACCCTAAACCCTGAAGCCCTTAAAGCCCTGAACCCTCAACCCTAAAGCCCTTAAAGCCCTGAACCCTCAACCCTAAAGCCCTTAAAGCCCTAAACCCTAAACCCTAAACCTACGCCCCCCCTCCCCTATTTGCCCGCGCGAAATGCCCGCTCATCGGAATGTGCT
>CAJNIZ010002674.1:0-22550 GCA_905231905.1 Symbiodinium pilosum
GGGTCCTACTTGCGCGTCCCTAGTTGGACTTCTAGGGTTTTATTGTGTATGTATTAGGCATATGACTGTATCCATATACCTAACTTAAATACCTGTATATCTATAATTACATGTTCCTACAGTGGGAAGCCCGGCCAGCCGAGGCGGGCGCGCGCTAGCGTTTACAATTATAGGGATATAGGAATTATAATCTAAACTCCTAATATCCCCCTTAATAACCTCTGGTACAGGGTTTAGGGTCTAAACTCCTAGTATCCCCCTTAATAACCCCTGGTATAAGGTTTAGGGTCTAAACTCCGAGTATCCCCCTTAATAAGCCCCTATAGTCGTCCCCTATATAGCCCCTCATATAAGCCCCTTCTAGGCTCTCATGTAGGGCTTTGCACGGGGGATTCTATAAGTAGGGTTTATGTAGGGTCTTTAGGACTTATAGGCTTTATAGTCTATATAAGAGTTGTGCAGGCACTTAGGTGCTTGTTATATTTGCGGGCCCCTTTTTCCAGAAAAGGGATCCCTTTGACAAGGAGGGGGATGTAAGGAGGGTTTGAGAATTGTGAACCCTCAGAAGTACCTTTGTGGCAACCCTAAGCCCTAAACCCTAAATCCTAAACCCTAAACCCTGAACCCTAAACCCATCCAGAGCTGTGAGGCAAGGAACCCTGCAGCAAGTGCAGGGCGGTGTCGGACTCAAAGAACCTCGGCGGGGCTTTGCAAACATTGCCCTAGCCCGTCGACCCTAAACCCTGTTTTTAGGGTAACCAACTTCATATTTATCATCTTCTGTACACCAAATTAAGTACCAACAACCTCGATGGCTCCTAGGTTGTACCCCTAAGGTCGTACCCCGAAAATGTTTCCCCAATATAGCCCTAATTTAAGTTTTATATGAGGCCAGGTGATGCCCTAGAGACCGTTAGAAGGATCCCAAAACCCAGGGGTCCAAACCTATGGGTACAAGCCTGAAACCCTCGAGAAACAAGGGAATGGGTATAAATGTCCAGGCAAGCCTTGGACTGCTGGGGTCGCGAGTGGTCCTATGCGGTACCCTACACCCTCAACCCCTAGAAACCCTAAGCCCTAAACCCCAAACCCTAAACCTTAAAGACACTCTGGTTGTAGTATTACAGTACCGCTTTGACAGCTCATGACCTTACACGCGGTTGAGGGTATTAGGGCTTATACGGTTTAGGAGTTAGGGTTTAGGGTTTAGGATTTAGGGTTCAGGGTATTAGGGTCTCGAGTTTTGGGTGTAGAGTACTCGGATTTAGGGTATAAGCGGCTCACCCAGTACTAGCTCCGTGACAGGAATACATAGGTACCCACATATCATTACCATTGTCCCTTGTGGCCACGTTTGAATGCCTTGGGCGTAAACTAACTTGTTTGTTGTCCATGGCAGCTATGTAGCCAGCAGCCATCCTATATGTATTTCTACTTTGGTCATTATTCCTAAGGAGGCCCCTACAAGGCTAAACCCTAAAGCCCGTTAGGGTTTAGGGTTTCTGGTCGTGGGGGTTGACCATACACTGACGCCTAAACCCTCACCTGGCGAGGTCTAGGGAGCACCTGAATACTAATAGCAGTACTAATACTAACATTCATTTGATATTAGTACTAATTTATATGAATATGAATACGAAAAGTAATACTTAGTTCCAGGTAGCCCTTATCTCTGGCCTTACTGGGGTAATCTTTGCAAGTAGAAATATCAATTTCCTGAAATTAGGCGTGAATATGGGAAAATAAGGTTCAACTGAAAAATCACAAAAGTCCTGTCCACTCAAGGCATACCTATGTTAACAACAGTTTTGTCAGTTCCTCATCTTCGTAAAAGCCGGCTGTTCTAAACATACGGGCCCTTTTGATTATGATTTTTGTTGCGGCACCGAATATTCAGGGATACTAAAAAGGGAACCACAATTGTAGGAACCACCCATATGTATGATCAGTCCTTGGACCCTTGGGAACCTTGACCATGCACTGGCGGGCTATGCCCTCATTTGAAATATGGAATCCTGTAGCTGTCATGCGAGCTACAATCATTTCCTGCAGAATTTAATGGACATGGGTTCTTGATTCGGGTTTACGGTTTAGGGTTTAGGGATTTTTCCTACATAATTTGATGGACATAGGTTCCATATTTGGGACTATATTAGGGACCATACTAAACTACCGGAGGCACCCCTTCTAAGGGCTCCTTCAAAAGGCTAAAATTGACAGTAGCTCACATGAGCTCAAAGACAATTCAAGCCTGAAACAGATCCCCGTACACTGCACACTGTTGAAGGAGCCCCCGTATACTTGGAGTATGCCTCACATATTTCATACATACGATTACCCTGAAGAGCGCAACGGCCCGCCTTCAAGGCCTACATTTCCAACCTTTGAACTGGCCAAGCAGCAGGTTGTTATCGCCCTCGAGCTTGCCCTTGCGGAGGGCGCGAGCAAACCCTAGCCTCCTCTTTTACGGTACCATGTAGACATCGTCAACTGTCCGGCAGGAGTGTGTTTGAGGGACCCCCCCCTTCCAAACCATGAACAACAGCGCTACCAAAAGAACCTCAAACATGACGGCAAGCTTTCGGGATTAGCACTTCGCCATGAGGCGTGCATGGAGTGAAGGAACACAACCATCGGCCACCTGAGAAATAAGTTGATCTTGGGTTGTTGTGGCTTTGGGGGGTGTCCATTTCCGATTATGGGTTCGCACAGTTCTCAGTAGCAAGCCATTCTGATAAGAGATTTGGGGGGTGTTCTTTCGACTCTTAGCCGAATTCCACATGGCATTGAAACAAACCTGTGGCGGCCGCTGCCAGCACAGCGGTGTCCAAACATCAGGAATCTTTGAAGTGCCCTGCCACTCATACAAGCCCTCAACCCCTTACCTTACTTCCTGGGGGTTAGTATGAGAATAAGGAAATATAATCCCTATATGACCCGCATATGATATATTCCCCTATTCCCTACTAATCCCTAGAAACCCTAAGCCCATGTAAGTATGCAGGCCCAGTCCCCAAGGGACTGGCGCGCTGACTGTGAAGGAAGTGTCCCCTTCTCAAGGTATTTTGCTCCCAGAGAAAAGATCTCTGCTAAGACTACTTGGAGGGTCATGGGGACTTAGTAAGTAGGTTAATAACCCCTACAGGCCATATAGTAACCCCAATTATCCCCATTAGTGCGGTTTAGGCGCCGAGGCTAAGTTTAGGCTTTGGGTTTTAGGGCCTGGGATTTGGGCGAGCAGCCCTTCCATGTCAGCGTCGAAGTCATCAGGCTCTTGCCTATATCCAGTCGGCAGATACCTGAGTCAATTTGGTCTTTTGACTATGGAAACACAGCTTGAGACTTGCGAATCCCAAATGCGGGCTTCATGGTTCAAGAGGCGATGGAGCGTGCTGAGGTGTCTGAGCAGGTCTATTGGCAGACTTTGCGGATTTTTGAAGGAATTACAACCACAGCCGAAGAGTGTTGGTAGTTGGCACTTTGGTGACTTTTTTTTGTAATTACGTCTACGAAGCCAGTGCGACCTAGAATAACAACTCTCACTGGAATGGCTACTGTTGCCCTGAGGCCTGAGACCAAAACCCGAAGCCCTAGCCTTTGACCTGGACTCTAAACCTGGCATATCCTGACATTATGTGGGGGGTTATTAGAGGGGTTGTTAAGAGTGATACTGGGAGTTTAGACTATACCTTAGGTGGACCCCCCACCCAGTAATAGTGACTATAAGGGATAATAGGGATTGTATTAGGGTCCTCTTATATTCTTGTTATACCACTATTACAGGGTGGAGGGTCCTCCTAAACTATACCTATTTTTGAGGTTCGGGTAGAACCTGGCTGCACCCGCCCTCCAGTTGTTCGTCAGATTCTGCCAGGTTGCAAGCAGAACTTCAGGGTGATGCCGCTACTCGCCTGTCTGCATGACTTTGAAGAACCCGAAGCCTAAAGCCTAAGCCCTAAATCCTAAACCCTAAATCCTACACCCTTAACCCTAAAGGGAGCAGGGCCAGGCCTGATATTCGGCGCTCATTTTGCGAAATAGTCGTTAGGACCCAAGGGAATTTGGACAAAGACAGTGTGCTACCCCAAGCTGCCAACATGTTAGCCTCAAGAGCAATAATGGCACGAATAATGGTAATTAAAGTATCAATGATAATAGGAGTAATACGAATATTCTGTTAGTCATCATAACAATCATAGTGATAACGAAAATACATGGCAGTTTACTAGTGTCATCTACTTGATCATGAAGAACCACAGCAATCCCTTAGTTAAACACCCAGGTCATAGCGATATAACAGGAATATGAGAGGACCGGAATACAATGAGCTTTATCCTTTATAGTCACCACTTACTGGTGCTCAAGGTGAAGTGGGGAAGTGAACATAGGGACTGGTTTGGGGGATGTATATGGGGGTTATATTGGGATAATTATGGGCATCCACTCCACAACTTTCCCTTAAGCACCAGTAAAACTATTGCTGGGTGGGAGGTCCACCTAAGCAATCCCCCGATCATGTTCAAAGAGGTGCCCGCGTCGAACCTGTTCACACAACATGCGCCAGGCCTTGAACTGTAGTTTCCTTAGACCTATAATGAAAAATGAATATTTCCTTACCCTGGGGCTCTAACCATTTGTTTTACCTACATTGGGCCCTAAACCCTATAAATAGTACCTACATGGAGCCTTAGGGTAAGGACAGTACAGTGAAGCCAGGCTCAAGCTGGGAGTGTTGGAACAGGTGCTTAAGGACCTTCACTGCGAGGACCTCAAGGATCTAGGGTTTAGGGTTTAGGGTTGAGGGTTTAGGGTTTAGGGTCTAAACCTGGAATTTGATGACTTCAAAATGTCCCAGACACACTGCTGAAAGTGGTTTCTGCTCAACAGCTGCCATACTTTGGTACTGCCCCCACTTAGTAACAGTTGGATAATATCTCTAATAGAGTTATATATATAGCCCTTATTATGACCCCTAGTATAGACTATTACTGGGTGGGGGCAGTACCCAAGCCATATTCTACACCAATCCCTAGGACCCTCAACTTCTCGACCTCAGAATCGCGCACCTCAGATTTTATGGCCCTAAACCCTAAATCACCTTGAGCCTTCCAAGCTGTGAACCTGCAGGTTTTGGGGTGGTGCACGCCTGCTTTAAAGTTTGGTTATGCTAGTGGCTCCCTAAGCCTTTAACCCTAAGCCCTGAACCCGAAGCCCTACAGGATTTATAAGCACAGCAAGCAGCGGGAACCCTGCCGGGCGGAAAACCTTGACATTTTTTGAACCTTAACTCAATGGCACTTTGTCAGGAATTCAGGAGGTTTTTCTATGGGGATGATCTAGGGACTACATTCCCTTATTCCCTGCCCAGAACCAGTAAGTTTAAACTTAAGCGAACATCTTGGCCTTGACTACTGGGGTTTAGGCTTGAGGCCTTCGGCCCTAGGGTAACCCTGACACTTTTGAGCCTGCGTTGGAACCCCTCGTCTTGCTCCAGCCGAAATGAATCTATCTACCCTGAACCTTGAAACTCTAAGCCCTAAACCCTAAACCCAAAGGCTAAAGCCGCCAAAATATTTGACCCTCGGCTCCTTCATCCTGACCGTTTAGGCCCAAAACTTTAAGCCCCTAAACACTCGGGTGAGCTATAGTCTAAATTCCTAGTAAACCCCCCTTAACGGGTTAGGGTACTCCCCTATATAACCCATATATAAACCCCATGAAAGAGTTTAGACTGCAGCTCAGGTGGCCCTCAAAAAAAACAATAAAACCATGGCCCAAAATAACTTGAAACCCCAAACCCTAAATCCCTAGACCCTAAGCCTTAAGCCCCTATGCACCAAAGAGCCCTAAAACTTTGAATCCTGAAATCCTAAAACCCTAAACCCTAAACCCTAAACCTGAAACCCTAAACCCTAAACCCTAAACCCGAAGCCCTGAACCCGAAACCCTAAACCCTAAACCAAAGACTTAAACTCCTAAGGTCCCTTCTGAGCTTGGGCACATCGAAGGTGAAACAGCGCTGGGTGCCAGGAGGTTGATCGAGCCAGGGAGGCCTTGACAGTTTAGGTTTAAGGCCTAGGGAGATGTAATAGGGGAATACATAGGGTTTAGGGGGTTTAGGGTTTAGGGGTTAAGGGTATAGGGGTATACATGGAGCTTCTGTGAAATTCCTACATCCACTCCACTCTCGCTGAAGCACTAGTAACTGGGTTCCGGATTCAGGCCCGACGCTTAGGATTCTATACGGGTATATAGCATTATATGGGCTATATAGGGTTTGCATAGGGTTATTAAAGTAGGGCGTAGTGTCTAGGGTTTAGGATTTATGCTCTGCACTGCTGCTTGGAGGTTTAAAGCGAATATAACGCAATTACGGATTATGTAGCGTATAATATATCAATTTACATAACGGGCCTTAACATTAGGATCCCAATTATACTCCCTATTAAG
The DNA here is from genome assembly GCA_905231905.1 of Symbiodinium pilosum. NCBI lineage: Eukaryota > Dinophyceae > Suessiales > Symbiodiniaceae > Symbiodinium > Symbiodinium pilosum. The sequence goes on from CAJNIZ010002674.1 coordinate 6,451, forward strand.
GGGAGGGGGTTTATGAATCAGGGGTCTACATTAGACCTAAACCCTTGCCCCTACCCAGGGCCCCGCCAAGAGATCAAAAACATGAAACCTCCCAAAAATCGTCTATTTGTTCCCTAACTTATGACTGGGCTGTTCCGGGGGGTCCATTTTGGACCCTGAGCGCCCTGAACCCAAAGTCACAATCTCTACACCCAAAATCCTTGAAGTCTCTCTCTCTCTCTCTCTCTCTGTCTTTCTTTCTTTCTTTACGGGTGATGAGGAGCCCGAAGACTCCCCTAGGGCCCTGCCCCACACCCCACAGGTCTCCGCACGCGCCATCTCTCTCTCTCTCTCTCTCTCTCTCTCTCTGTCTCTGTACATGTCCATATATACCTTATACACACTAAACCTTATCTCACTTTACAGAAACCCGTTTAGATCCCAAACGAGGGATCCAAAACCCTGAACCTCAAACCCCGCAACCCCAACCTCAAACCTACACAAATCCCACCAGAAACCCTAGATAACCCTAGATATCTCCATCCAACCGGCCCTAAACCCTAAACCAACCTCAGCCCAACACCCTAAACCGTTATATAATCCTAAACCCTGAACCCTTAACCCCAAACCCCAAACCCTAAACCCCAAACCCTGGCCCAAAACCCCACACCCAGACCCAAAGCCGTAAACCTTAAACCCTAGACCCTAAACTCCCTGGTGCTTAGGAGGGAATGGGGGAATGGATCCCTATACCAGTCCCTATATATCCCAAATAATGATCCCTATAATCCATTCCCCCATTCCCTCCTAAGCACCAGGGAGTACACCCTAAACCGGCGACCTGGGTAAAACTCCAGCTGAAGCTGGGCGACGTTTGCCCAGGCCTGGCTACCAACTCGGTGCGGTCCTTGAGCCAAACCTTGGTCCAGGGTTTAGGGTTTATAGTGCTTTGGGTTTAGGGTTTAGGGTTTAGAGTGTTTAGGGTTTAAGGGTTTATAGAATTTAGGGTTTAGGGTTTAGAGTGTTTAGGGTTTAGGGTTTATGGTGTTTAGGGTTTAGGTTGGGTACTACCCCCTCCCAGTAACGGTCTATATTAGGGGTCTATTTAGGCTGTATATAACCATATTATACTTATTATCCCACTCTTACTGAGGGGGGGGCGTACCCAAGGTTTAGGGTTTTTATAGCATTTAGGGTTTAGGGTTTAGGGTTAAGGATTTTGGGTTTGGGGTTTAGGATTTAGGTCCTATAGGGAAGTATATAGGGTTCTTTTGGATATTCATAGGGTTAAGGATTAAGGGTTTGGGGTTTAGGGTTTGGGGTTTATAGGGTTAAGGCTTAAGGGTTTGCGGTGTAGGGTTTGGGGTTAAAGGTCGTGGATACATAAGGGTATATAGGGAATTTCATAGGGCTCTTTTGGGTTTATATATGCGGGTATATGGGTGATTCTATAGGTTTATGTAGGGATATCTGAGGAGATTGTATCGGGGTATTTAAGGGATACCTATAAATATATATGTTTGTGTATGGAAATGTAACTATGTGTATATATAGATATATGTATATTTCTGTATATATATACATACCTACATACATAGATATATGGATACACAGGGGGATGTGGGGTCGTGTAGAGTTACTTCGGGATGTGTGGGGATATACATTGAGAGATGGATAAGGGTTCGTAGGGCTACAAGGCGAGAATGAAAAATCAACTGGAGCCGCAAAAATGCTTCTGGGGTATTGATCCATTACAAGTACATTTTGTGCTTACTGTAAGTTGTAGCAGGGGGCAAGTTTTCGGATTACATTCGTTTGACGCCTGGCGTTCAGAGTTCAGGGTTTGGCGTTGATAGACTTCAGTGTTTGGGATTTGCTTGTTTTTTTAAAGGTTTGCGCTGTGGGTATCTGCCACGGGCGAAGTCCCAGTCAGAACCAGTATTTTCAGAACCCTAAACCCGGACCCTGAATGGTCACGGCTTAAATTTAATGTTGCACTCTCTTTAAACTCTGGCCCCCCCCCAACCCCCTAACAATAGGGCCTCCCATGTCCTCCCGAATATAGAAATTAGACAATTAGACGTTCTCAATAAGGCTCCTACGGTACTGAGGGGTCCGAGGCCTTGGGGATTACTTTAGACGAGATGGTCTGGATTCTGTCCCGCATTTTAGGGCCCCAAAAACAAAAGACATTAAAGGGTGGCTTCGAAACAATGGCCATGTCCTGAATAAGCGGCGGCGAAAACACATTAAAGAAGGGCTCTTCACTAAAGTGAATGCAACACAAAGGACCTGGGGCTATGCCTGGATCCCACAAGGCTGCGGGGAGGGAATCAAATGCCTTTTTTTTGCTTTGCTAAGCTCCGGTATCAAGACACACAAAAGGTGAGGGGGGTTCCAAAAAGAAGGGGTACCTTGGTGTGCTTCCTATAATTACTACATGGCACTTAGGACCCCTACTAAGAATTCACCCTTAATTGCCTCTAATAGGAATATAAGGGTATCCTAAAGGGTTAAGGGTCTAGGGTCCAAGCTAAGTCCCAAGGAGATTAGGACTATCATAGATTTGGGTTTGTATTGGGGCCACTCATTTCTGGAACCCTCCCTTAAAACACAAAAGTAATTCCTAGGACTTGAGGTCTTGCAATCCTGGGACTTGGCGTCCTACTATCTACAGAAACAATAACAGTCTGGCAGCCTCAACTTTTGTCATGCTCGACCTACTGAACTGCACTGGAGGCCCCAAACGATAAACCCCGAGCCCTAAGCCCCTATGTAAAACCCTGTAAACCCTATGGTACACACATATGTATATACATATATATACATATATATATATATATAGACATATAATCCCAACCCCGAGCCCTATAAAACCCTTTGGTAGGAGGACCCATGGCCAGGAAACGGGTGGCAGAGCCCATGAGGAAGCCAGACAGTCACAGTGAGCGCCACGGAGGGAAACCTCAGGGGACCGTCAAACCTTGAATCCGAGGGTTGAGGGTTTATAGTCCCCCTTAAGTAGATAGAATTTGGTTTTGGGTACATTATAATAAGATCCCCATAAACTCCATATTCTATCTACTTAAGGGGGACTATAGGGCCTAAAGGCCTTTAAAGGGATTATCTTGGAATATATCAGGTTAAGGGTTTAGGGTTGAGGGTTTAGGGCCTAAAGGCTTTTGAAGCGACATTTTTTTTGAATCTATCAGGTTTAGGGCATAGGGTTTATGGCCTAGAGGCCTTTAAAGGCACTATTTTTGGAACATATCAGGTTTAGGGTTTAGGGCCTATAAGTGGATTATTATTTTGGATCATATAGTGTTATATAGCGGATAGATACACAGGTATTTCCACATAATCACATGGTTTCTAGGGTCAAGGGGCTTAAATTGTGATTACCAAGAATGGAGAACCAACTAGCCAGAAACATGGAACCTGAAACGGAAACCAGGTTTATACAGAGTTTTACCAGGATTGTAGCGTAAGGAACTAAATATGTAACAACAACATCTTGTGGTCGTTGTATGGTCCCCCTTTCCACAATCATAAAGGGAATCCTGGACCTCATGATTGGTAACTATTCGGATAAGCCCTGAAACCTGAACCCAAGGTGGCTGGAAGAAATCCTCCACCCACCTTAACCCTAGGGCCCCATGTCTATAAACAATACCTACACTGGGCCCCAAAGTCTACAAACATGACCTAGTTAGAATGGAGCCTGGGGTTTCGGGCTTAGGGTGCATGGGCTTAAGAACCCAGCATGGAATTTGGGGGGCATCGTGTACTACAGTTGTAGAAAGGTGTAAGGGCCCTCTTTCCCCCTAAACCCTACACCCTAAGCCCTAAATCCTGACATCTATTATAAGACTATGAGGCTTCCACACTTGAGGCTGCATCCCTAAACCCTACTGCCTCAACCCTAATCCCTACACCACTGCGGCGCGCCCAAATATGAAACCCTAAAGCCTGAATCCTGGACCCTAAGCCCTAGACCCTGAACACTAAACCCTAAACCCTGAACCTTAGACCCTAAATCCTGAACCCTAAACCCTCAACCCTAAACCCTAAACCCATTTTGCCATGGGATCTCCTGTATGCCTCGGCCACCTCGCCCGGCGCGGGCGAGCGCAGGCGGAGCTTGGGACCCCAGGTGAAATGGCGAGCGTCGTGCATCTCCTCAGGTTCGTTTAGGGCTTAGGATTTAGGGTTTAGGGTTTGGGTGTAGGATTTGGGGTTTAGGGCTTAGGATTTTTAGGGTTTAGGGTTTAGGGATTTAGGGTTTGGGTTTAGGATTTGGGTTTTAGGGTTGAGGATTTAGGGTCTGGGGTCTAGGGATGAGGCATTAGGATTTAGGGTTGAGGGGTTTGTTGTGCTGTTGTTCAGAGTGCCCTAAATGCTAGCGCCCATACTTTTGTGCGGACCCAAAAAGGGACCATGCTTTTGACAACCCCCCATGTAAGGTCTATAGTTTTACGGGCTTGCTTTAGATGTAGGAGCGGGAAAATGGTTTGGGGGCATAAGTCATAGGTGTACTATAGCAACATAAGGAGAATCTTCTGGGATTGGTTTTGGATTTGGGCTCTAGGGTTTGGGGGTTAGGGTCTAAGTCTAAGGTTTGCGCATCTCATTTGGTGGTGGTTTAATGCAAAACCTGAAAATTAGAATAGCGTTTTCTGTACATCTTCTACGATACTATAGCTACACAAACTTAAGATCATGATGATAAAAGAGCTTCGGTTTGGGGTGTAAAGGTCTACGGTTTAGGGATTGAAGAATGAACGTGTCGTGCATCTCCTCCCTAGGGTTTAGGGTTTGGGTTTCAGGGGTTTACGGTTTAGCGTTTCAGGGCTTAGGGCAGTAAGCAGTAGGGGTCAGAGCTAAGGACTTACTGTAGGTGGCCCGGGGTACCTGGTTGGAAGTATGAAGGTTCAAAGGAAGGGTTGGGTTTGGCAAAAGCCGAGAGACGGTAATCCTTTATGCTCTCACTTTAGCGTTAGGGCACGTGCTCGCGCTTGAACGTGTCAAAAAAAAGTTACGTCGATGCACACGGCTGAGTGCTTAGGGGCTTGAAACCATCTTCCTTATTCCTTAACAATCAAGGCCCCTAAACGCTGAACCCTGAATCCAATCCATAAACCCTAGACGCTGATCTTTCGACCTTACATGACCCTATATGAGCCATGGTCTAAACTCCTAGTATCCCCTTAATAATTCCCATAATGCTCCCCTGTGTAGTCCCCCCCATTGAGGAGTTTAGACTATGGCCATGTAGCTACTACAGGGGCCTAAATAATTACCAACATCATTTTGAGGTCCATTTGAGGCACCATATACTAGAATTATACAAGGAATATGGAACCACAATATTGGCAATTATTCCCTAAACCCTAAACCCTAAGAAATAAGGAGCCATATAAAATATTGGGTAATTATTTAGGCCCCTAAACCCTAAAACCCTAAACCCTTTGGGCCCCTATATTAATCATCCAAGCGTCCATTCTTTCCCAGGCCTGAAGAAGACCAGGGCGGCTCTCAAATTGATCCAGGCGGACCACAGCAAACTCGACCTCCAAGTCCTGGGTTGCTGTTAAGGAACTTAAATTAAGTTACTGTTTTGAGGAAACCATATCATTTACTATATATATATATACCCATTATGGTAACTTAATTTAAGTCTTCCTTAACAGCAACCCAGAATCAGGCTCCGTGGAGATGACGGTGGACGTCCAACAATCTCCCTCCCACCACCTGGGTTTAGGGCTTGAGGGTTTAGGGTTTAGGGTTTATGGGTGAGGGCTTAGGCTTGAGGATTTAGGGCTTTTGCTTTTTGGGATTTAGGGTTTAGGCACTAGGGTGTAGGAATTGGGGCTAAGGGGTTTAGGGCTTTGGCTTAAGGATTTGGGGTGAAGGGTGTTTAGGAATCGGGGTTAAAAGCTTGGGGTTATAGTCCCCCTTGAGTAGATAGAATACGGCTTTGGGTACACTACAATATCCCCATATACCCCGTATTCTATCTACTTGAGGGGGACCCGAAACCCTAAAACCCTAAATCAAAATCTACTTCAGGGGGACTATAACTGAGGTTTAGGATTGGGGCTTCTGGTTTAGCTTGTTCAGCTTTAGGGCTGAAGTTTGATTTTTTTTTTTTGTTGTTTTGTGAGGGGGAGTTGACCTGTAAGCTGCTAGGAGAGGCAAATTAGGTTTGAGGGTTGGTTTAGGTTTTAGGGTTTAGGATTTAGGGTTTAGGGTTTCAGGGTTTAGGTTTGAGGGTTTAGGGTTTAGGGATGTAGAGGTCAGGGATGAATAAAAAGCTTGACGAGCAGCGTGAGAAGCACAACTTGCGCTTAACTTTGGCCATCTCAAAAAGGAATTAGAATTAAATGGCTGGAGCAGACCCAGAACTATGCGCACCACTCGCCCTAGCAGGAAGAGGCAGATGCATTTTCGCCCACCTACAACCTAAACACTTCACCTTAGGACTCACTCTTACTGTCTCTAATGTTAACAGGGGTATTCATATGATAGCCCCCTGTAAGCCTTAAGCCTGTAAAGCCTCAGAAATCCAAAGCTCCAAGCCCAAAACAAGTTATGCTTTAGGGCTTATAGCTACCAGTATCATGTTGAGGTCTAACTGAAGTACCCTATACCATAATACAATGGAATCTACGACCTTGATATTGGTAATTCTTGAAGCCTCTACAGTGCTCTAGGTGGCACTTAGGACCCCCGCTAAGGGTTAACCCTTAGGTACCTATAATCGGAGCATACGGGAATCCCAAAGGGTTAAGGGTCAAAGTTCCAAGCTAAGAACCCTAAACCCAAAAACCCCTAAACCCTAAATCCTAAAACCCTAAACCCTAAACCCCGAAGCCCTAAACCCCTAAACCCAAGGAGTACTCAGGTTGCAAACCCAGTTGCAAGTCGAGACCGCGTTGGGCGTCCCATCGTCCATCCTCCTGGGCTCTCCCATTCCCAAGCCCCGCGGTTTAGGATTTAGGGTTTAGGGTAGCTTAGGGTTTAGGATTTAGGGTAGTTTAGGGTAGTTTAGGGTTTAGGGCTTAGGGTAGTTTAGGTAGTTTAGGGTTTAGGGTTTAGGGCTTAGCAGTATCCATCTCATGTTCCATTGGTCTAATCCGTTTCACCCTACACAGAACCAAATATCCCTACATATTCCGCCCTTCTGGTATAGCCCTCTAAAATCCGTCAAACCTAAACCCCAAACCCAACGCCCTGAACCCTGAAACCCTAAACCGACAATCTCACCCAGACCCCTGGGAGGATCTAAAAATTAGATCCCCTATATAGACCCATTATAACCCCTACATAATCCTGATATAATTCACCCTATGGTTCCCTAAACCCTAAACCCTAAACCCTAAATCCCTGATCCCTAAACCCTAAACCCTAAACCTAATTTTTAGATCCTTTTGGGGGTCTGGGCAATTAACCAAAGAAGGGCTCAGCGTCGGAGCAGCCGAGCTCCTCTAAGCTTCCAACAATTCGAGCGCGCATGGGCCCAGTGGCACATGTGGGCCGTGCCTCAGTGGGTTGTAAGGGTTGGAGTTTAGGGTTTTGGGTCTGGGGCATAGACTGATTTTAGGGTTTAGGGTCGGGGCATAGACTTTGAGATTTACATAGCATAGGATTTGGGGTTTACGGCTTTGGCTTTGAGTTCTACATGTCGCCAACTGGGGGGGGTACCCTGGCACCTCTTTGACATGTTAGCAATTTCAAGAGGGTCAGGGTGTCCTTAAGTAGGATTTTCTGTCTTTAAAAAGCTTGCATTCTGTAAAGACAAAAAAGAACCTAAACCCTAAACCCTAAACCTTAAAAGGTCTACTAAGCAGGAGCCCTGTTTCCCAAGAAGGCCCAAGAAGGACCTGTGCAGCATCCTGGTCAAGGCGGAACCGGATTCCCGCGGGCTTCTCCTACCAGGGCCATTGTTTCAAGGTTTGGGGTTAGGGTTTAGGGCTTAGGGTTTAGGGTTTAGGGTAGTTTAGGGTTTAGGGTTTAGGGTTTAGGGCTTAGGGTTTAGGGTTTAGGTTCTTCCCCTAAGGCTCCATGTAGGTCCTATTTATAGGGTTTAGGGCCCAATGTAGGTATTTTTTTATATGGTTAGAGCCCCAGGGTTCTGATAAGTTACTACAACCAAAAAAGGGTCCTAGTTTTGGGGCCTTGGGTGACCGAATTCTTGTGATTTTCGACAGGGCATAAGGGTGCACAGAGTGAGGCCTCCACTTCCTACTCGGGTTTAGGGTTGTAAGGTTTAGACATCTGGACGAAGTATTTAATCCGTTGCTGCAGGCTACTGCATCGTCCGCCAAGGATGTACAGACTGGTACTCATATTGATAATAATGGGTGAACGAGATTGAGATCTAGAAAATGGTTGCTTCCCTCAATCACCCACCTCAGTACCACCAAACATGATTAGCCGCTGTTCTTCCTAAACAAGCCGTAGCAGCCTGTCCACAAAAACTTGAAAAATCCATAAACTCCTAATCCTAGTCCTACAAATCCTATCAATCCCTGCACAAGCCCTATACAAACTTCTATCCTGATATGTAACACAAACACAAGCCCTGGACCCTAAACCCTGAAGCCTGAACCCTAAATCTGAAACTCTAAACCCTAAACCCCGAGCCTGACACGCTAAACCCTAAACCCTGAGCCTGAAACCCTAAACCCTAAACCCTGAAACCTTAAACCCTAAACCCTAGACCTTCATAACAAACCTTACACCAAACCCCTCCTCTTGGAGAATCTCCACGTCAGCGTCAGGCCATTCATGGGAAAAGTAGCCTTGGTTGCCGTTCACGGTTTAGGGTTTAGGGTACGGCGACGCTTTTTAAACATCCGGACACGTAAACAACCAAACAGGTATATCATACTACATCCGCAAAGCATGGCGTCCGGCCGCCCACGATCAAAAAAGTCCGGAAATTGCATCTGAAGATCTAAATAGATCCTTCATACTACCTCCGCGGCACGTTGGGGTTGGCCGCCCTCCACTTATTTTAAAATGTCACCGTAACTTTAGGAGTGGAATGTGGATAAGGGTTTAGGGCCTAGCGCTTCATTGCCATAGCAAGGAAACCATATTCGTTACTATCTATGTGTATCATTGTAAACTTTGTGACTCTACACAGCAAATAAACCCTACATGACCCCTTCAAAGGGGCCCCTAAACCCTAAACCCCTTCAAGGGATCCATTCTGGTACGCTAGTTGGTTATTTCCCAAAAGAGGGGGATACCAACATAGACCCCCACACACTATAATCCTTATTATGGGGACCCCCCAAAAATACACCTAATTTTGGGAAACGCTAAACCCTATAAATCCCTATATAATATACGCCTATGCATCCCTATATAACCCCCTATAGACCCATTGAGCCCCTCCTTCAAGGACCCATGAAAGTAGCTTAGTTCAACCCAGTAGCAGGAGCTTCCCCATACGCAGTGGCCAGCTTGGAAGTATCTGCAGATGTTTTGCTCTGAGCATTGCCCTTCCCATGCCGAGCTACTCCGACTACATCTTGAGTCGGAGTCTCTCCATACATCGTGGGAGTTCTCTCTAGGGCTTTCAATGCCGTGATCTCTTCTTTGCCGCCGCGGGCTTCTCTTACTGCTTTTCTGGGGTCCTCCGACCTCCCTTCTGACATTTCTTATCCACCACTTGCCTTCTGAGTGTGAGTTTATCCCCCGTCGATTTCTGCTTTGTCCTGGGGAGCTTGGCTGCCCGACACTTCGTTTGTGCCAAGCTTCTCGAGACATGCTTGCTACCGGACCGGCGCCATGTCACAGCTATGCGGCAGCATGACTAGTTGCTGCAAATAATATGAGGTCTGCTGTGTGCTAGAAAGCGATGCTATAGCATGGCCATGATCTATAGACAGTGTGCCGTAAGGTCCTGGTTTAGGGGTTTAGCGTGCAGTGGCCCAAACGGGGCAAGTAATCATATTGCACACGGATCATGTGATCTGACAAGGCTTGTGGTTTAGGGTGGTGCGGGCCTCAACTCGCAAATGCTTCGCAGAAATATGTCATGCAGGCTGATTGTAACGAACTTGGCTCCAACCAAGTTCTTGACACAGGAGCAAGGGTCCCTAGAAGGCTTTGGGAATGGGCCTTCTCATCCTTCAATGCCTTTTCGAGTACTCTGTCCTAACCAAACATGGAGGCTGACGTGGACCCCTCTGCAAAGGACAGTGAATCTTTGTAGGGCCCTTGTTGGGCTGCCCATGTTTTGGGGGGTGTTGTTATGATTACTCGTACTACTATTGTAGTTGATATATGCTTGACGCCTCTCATGAATATCATTCTACCCTTATCAACCGCTTGTGCTGCAAGTTCTCTCCACAAGGGCTCCCTTCACAGCTCCGGCTGCCAAAATGGCTGAATCCCTTCCACCTAAAATTGCGCTCTGGCGGCCCCAGCTGGAGGGGAGGGTGGGGGGGGAGAGGGGGAGGGGGGGGGGGCAGGGTGGTATGCCCCCCCACCCACTAATATGGGTTTACTATATTATCCCGCTATAATGGAGATTCGAATGGAAAAGAACATGGAAAATGACATGGAAACTGGGGGAATATAGGGACTGAAGGAACTTAATTCAAGCTACTATATTGGGGAACCCTATGAGTTATTATATATATATATAAATACTATGCACACATTACAGTAATTTAATTCAAGTTCCTTAACAGCAACCCAGTAATAATGACCACAAGGGATAATGGATTGTGTTAGGGTCCTTGTATATTCCTAGTATATCACTATTAGTGACTAATGGGTCGGGGAGACGGTTTCTTGGTGTGTACAGGGTTTCTGGGATCTATGCGGCTATATGATCTAGGATCTAGGAGTATGTGGCGATTAGGGTTTAGGGCAAATAGCGATCCCTCTACCCCCCTACCAACAACTATCCCCCCCCCCCCACCCCACCCCCCGACCCTCCGCATCGTTACATATTAGGGTGGGGGGACGTTCGTTGTTGGGGGGGGTTGGGGCTCTTGTGCGGAGAGCTGTATGCGACACACGAAATCGCAAAAGGACAGGTCGGCAGGATTTCGGGTTAAGGCCCAGAGAGCCCAATACCCTTCAATTAAGGAATATACCCTAAATGGTAGGATTTCGAGCCACGGTTTAGGGTTGGGGGAACATACCCTAAATGGTACAGTACTAGGGCCCCTAATATGAATGAAACTATACTCCGTAATTAACGACTATTGAGCTCCCTGGGGGGGTTTAGGTTGCTAAGGCTCCCAGTTTCAACCTCTCCCGTTATATTGCCCATGCTGCAAAAAATTATGCTTGTGGATCAGCTGTGGGTTTGGGGGTTAAGGTGTAGGGATTAGGGTTTATGCAAATAACAGAAAATGATAAAAATGAGCTCCCCACAATTCTAATGTTGCTGAAAATGGAAAATTGGAGGAACCACTCAAACTGGCAGATGTGGAGACGTTGCAGAAAAGAAGGCTCACTTTAGACTCTCCAGTGGGGCAAAATCAAGGACTGTCCGTCAATTTGACCACGCCCCCGCCCCCCACACCCCCACCCGCGCCCTATCGTACAGACTCGGAGTTCAGATCAACAATTATGATGGCACAGCTACCCAATTTCCTACCCAGGGAACCCAATACCCCTTTACAGGGACCCGAATACGGGTATATGCTTTGATTAACGGGTATTGGGCTCTCTTGGTAGAAGCTTCCTGGACTCCCAGTAGGGTTAAGAGGTTCGAGTGCAAGCTCTCACTACCCTCAGAGATGTCTCTTGCTAGACTGTCCTCTCCTCTCCATAAAAGATCTGAAGCTTGTGGTGGGGCACATCGGGCGAACCTTCCCGGGGTACAGTCCTGTTGATGCCGGGGGTGTTGGGATTTAGGGGTTGGGGCTTCAGGTTTTGGATTTGGGGCGCAAGGAAAAGGATGTGGAGGTTAGCAAGTCAAGTCGTGCACCGTCCCTTTGTTAAGGTTAAGGAGTATATGAATCTGCCACGCAGTCCTACATTTATAGAACCCCCAAAAGCCACACGGTTTAGGGTTTAAGGGGTTTAGGGGGTTGAGGTGGGTTTAAGAAGCTTACTCTCCAAACCGGCACTCTCTGTACTGGGGCGCTTGCGGCTAAAATTACCAACATCATCTTGAAGTCTTGCGAGGTATCCTACACCCAAAGGAAATCTACAGCAAAGACACACGGCCTGGCAGCAGCTTCTCTAGATTCAAGATTCTCCTAGGTAGAGAAGCAACTAGAATCCAAGAACTCTAGAATATTACTTTGCTGCCACGGGGTCCTGGCAGCTTCAACCTAGATATCTCCCGCTATGCACGCGACATGGCCCGCATAAGCCCTTTAAAGGCTTGAAACTAAATATCTGCGGATATCACCCCTAGGCGGTCCTTTAAAAGCCTGAAGCTATGTATCTATGTCTCTCTCTCTCTCTATATATATATATATCTCTCTCTCTCTCTCTATCTCTCTCTCCCTCTCTTTCTCTCCCTCCCAATATGGCGAGCCCTATAAGGCCCATTTAAACCGTTGAGGGCTTCTAAGTTCTCCTGAGCCCTAAGCCCAAAAACGTGTTGCAGGCGTCTAGATTCTCCTGCAAACATGCGCTCGCCTGGCCGGAAGTAGCTGAACAAAGCCACCTCGAGGTGCTTTCCCCAGGGAGCCCTATGCGGGAGTTTCTCGGGTGCCCAAGAAACCCACAAAAGTTTAGGGTTTAGGGTGCATTTCTGAAAGTTGGGTGCAACTGGGAAGGGGATCCTTGTTCGGGATTCTTTGGGGACACGTTGAAAATATCCTTCAAATGGGAGTTTCAAGTACCCAGTGAGCCCAATGCTCCTTAAGTAACGAATAGAATTCCCAATATTGGAGAGTAGAATGGAATCGCACGTAGAAAATTTATCTCAAATTGTTATGTATGTAGGTGTTCCGGGTGTAGAACATCTTAATTGAATCACTTACCAGAACCAGATTCGAAATCTCAATGCCACTAATATACCACAATTAGGGCATATATGCTCTCGAGTTGAGGATGATGCGTCGGACTCCTTTTTGGTTCTTGGTAGGCAATGGAGGAAAGGATCCATTAATCAGTCCATATTCCCATTAATGTGGAAGTCTCCTTTTGTTTTTTCATTCCTTCCTTGTAACCCTAAACCCTGAACCCTAACTGACAACCAGCAAGACTATTGGAAGTGAGATGCATTTTGGTGTAGCCACATTGCCTGTGCAGCGGATACCCTAAACCCGTAACCCCGGGATTGAAAAGGCTTGGCGTATTCATGCATGAGTAGCGTTTTCGTTGGTGGTCAAAACCCAGTAAGATAATATTCCTTATATAAAATACTAGACCCCCAAAAGGAGGATAGAATCTTACTCTATATTGGGTACCATAGTATCCCCAACTAAAATACTACTCACATGACTTAAGGAAGTTTGGGGCAATGGGACACACGTACCGCGCATACTGGGAATTCAGGGTTTAGGATTTAGGGTCCAGGGTTTAGGGTTTAGGGGTTTAGGGGTTTAGGGTTTAGGGGTTGAGGGGTTTAGGGTCAGGGTTTAGGATTTAGGGTTCGAGGGCATCTGGGGAACGTGAGTTTAAAGGCTGCAGATGATGGTTCTTCTTGGCGGGTCCTCGCAATGAAGTGAGGCCAGTTCATGATCCACACATGCTGTGGCAGCATACGTAGCAATTCTGCGTCGCCTTCCGTATAAGTCAACCTCCACTCTCCAAAAAATGAGACAAGGCATGCTCATTGGCAAGCTTGGGTTTGTCAGTGCAATCTGAGGCCTGGAGAGCCCAAAAAACCACGAACAACTCTGAGCCCGAGAGCCCCTCACTAAAAAATAGTCCCCATGTATCCCTACGTATCCCCCTATAACCCCTTTAAAGGGTCCCTTTTATTTACATCAAAATACACCGAAGCCCTCTGAGCCCTGCACGACTGCCATACCATGCGCAGCAGCAACCCGTGGGTGAGATCGTCGTGGCTGGTCTGCATGATTCCTAAAAGACCTGCAAATCACCAGCTATGTCCTAGCTTCCCCAGTAACCCGTTAATAATAAGGGTACCCTTTTTCCTATAATAGTCCATTTAAAAAGAGACCCCGAAATAAAAAAGGGTAAAAGGGTACTACTTGGGTATCTAGCGACTTTTAAGGTTGCAGGGTTTTGCAGCTTGGGGTTCCAGGCTGCGGTGGGTTTCGGTCTGTGGGGCGTGGGGGATGTGAGGTTGAAGGTTTTCCAGAGAGCCCAAATAAATGCACTCCTTGTAGGATTGTAGGGACGGCACAACAATCTGTCTAGTGTCAGCTTAGGAAGCTGTACTTTTAGCATTGACCGTGGGGGTTTCTGTGACTTTTCCTTCAGAAGGAACTTGCATCTCCTGAAACCGATACTCCTAGGCAAGCAACATTCCTAAGGAACCCAATTTACATGCACCAAGGATAACACCCCCCCTCAATAACTAGAAACATTCAGGTCTATCCGTCCGCACGCCAGCATAGGCCCTTTTGCAGTTTCCGTATTACGTAGTTTGGAGGCAGAAAAGCCCCTGACCTGGCACCAAAGGTCATTCAGTGCCAGGAGAATGGTTCAGTAGGGTTTAGGGTTTATTTGCTCAGGGGTTAAAACGCCCTAGGGGTCCAAATGGCGCAGTCGCAACCGCCTAGAGACTTTATACGGCCCAACTTAAATTCTTATTCGTAGACTTAGATCCTGAGGAGGACTTTGCCACATTCGAAATGTTCCAAGATTCAGAAGTAAGCTACCCCCAGAAGCTGCAAGGCCCTAAGCCCTAAACCGCCTCAACCTTAGTAGAGGTAGTTTGAAACTTATTTGGGACTATGAAGGAGGCTGAGGGGTTTTGGATTTTGGGTGGTGGATTGAAGTCATCTAATGAGCACGGTGGCGGCAGTTTTCCTACTGAGTTTAGGATCCAGGCATCCCTATCAGAGTCTAGGTACTTAATGATCATATATTTCCCCAAACGTGCACTACAATTACTCCATTACACAACTCTCAAGTACTGAATGAATGGGTACATGAACCCTCTTGGACATAAAGAGGGGTCCGGAATAATTGTATGCAGCTTCTTTGTGATGCTGCTTAGGTTGTATGTTGTGGGTACTCAAAGTAGGGGTACCCTTTAGGACCCCAGGCATATTATTGGGATTGCCAGGGGATTGTGGCGGGGTTACAGTAAGGACTCTGGAGGGGTTTATGTTGATGAATCCCATCTTTGTTTGGGGGCCCCAAGCCCTCTGACGCCCCATGGACCACCACCATCTCCTGATGGCTCTATGGAGGAGTTTCGCATGGATTTAAGTTACCCTAAGGCTCCATGTAGGTACTATTTATAGGGTTTAGGGCCCAATGTAGGTACTATATATATATATATATAGTTAGAGCCCCAGGGTTAGGGTTGAGCATCAGCGCAAAACGAACCACACGTCCTAAGCCCAAAAGCCCAGACCTGTCAAATACGCTGTCGGGGTGCCCTGCCTTTGCACAGGGACCGAATTGCTTCCTTGGTAGCAGACGCCCCGCAGTTTTCAGAATGCACTGGCAACAAAAACACTCCTATCTGAAACCTTAAACCGCGCCCCTGATTAGTTCAGCTTCTGGCTTCTTGTACAAAACCTAAGACACGAACCAATTGCCCAGATATTCTAGGGGATCCAAAACTGGCCCCCCTTCAAACAATACGATCATGACTACATATGAGCTATAGTCTAAACTCCTAGTATCCCCCTTACTAAGCCCTATAGTAGTTCCCTATATATAATCCCCTATATAGCCCCCCTTTAGGGAGTTTAGACTATAGCTCATATGGGTGGGAGGGGGCTCCCTTCGTTGGATCCTTGAAGGGGGCCTACGTGTAGTGGTAATTTGGCTGCCAAGTTCGATGGATGACTGCTTGCCTCACATGGTGGGTCCCAGTAGTTCTTTAAATACACAATATGCAAATATACGTATATCTCCCATATGCCGTGTGCATTTTGCATCTTCGCATGTGCAAGTCGTGGCAAATAACAAACATATGACACATCATCTATGCATACATATATACATAATTATATAAGCATATATATATATGCTTGCCCCCC
>CAJNIZ010002675.1:446-25527 GCA_905231905.1 Symbiodinium pilosum
CCCCCCTACCCCCCCCCCCCCAACCTCTCCCCGCGTTTTGGGGCTGTAAGGGAGAAAGGAAGAGGGTTTTCACCCTCTCCGCCTTCGGCAACCATCCAACACGCCCCCCAAGGTCGGCGGACCACAAATCCCAATTAAGTGTACCCAAAAAGGCGAAACCCATAAATCACTGGCCCGCACGGGAAAAATGCGCCCTAAAGCTTCGAACCTTGGGCGAGGCTGAAATTTGATGCGGGATGGTCAAGGCCACCCACCATGGCGGGGGGGGGAGGGGGTTGGCCACGGTTCAGGGGGGTCTGCAGAAAAAATTGAAGGGGTTTTAGAGGGATCTATGCCTCGGCGAATAATTGCCACAATTCTGCAGATACAAGGTACTTGGGGTTATGGTAAGTCTCGAGAATCTTAGAGCCATGCAAATTTGTCAGCGAAAAGAGGTATAGGAGAACCTTTTTTGCATCTGAAACCTGCTGAGGATTGTGCTTCTTTATTTGACAGTGGTCTGGTTCAAGATATCCTTACTGGCAGTGTCGCACATGTGAGGGGCCCAAGGAGTAAAGGAACATCCTGATAGTAGACATTCTTTTTTGGGTTAAGTGTTTGAAGTACTAATGAAAAATTCACATTTCGAGACTGCGTTGCATTCAAAAAAGGCTAGGGGACATCTACCTTCCTACATGCATAAGGGTAAAATTATGCTCCTAGATTCCTTGGTCTAAGTATATACAGTATAGTGCGTATAGGGTATTTCAAAATGGACTTCAACATGATATTGGTATTTACTTAGTCTTGTACATTACAGCCCCAAGCCCCTCCATTACAGCCCCATCCCCTGCCCGGCCCAACTGCCAAAAAATTGATCCCCTGGTCCACTCAGCTCGCCTGAACAGTGGTTGTTTTGACTTGTTTAACCGGCTATTTGGTTCTGATGTCTGCTGGGCCCTAGTCATCATTACCTTCCTAAAAAGCCTACAGAAGAGAAGATTCAAACAGCCTACAGGTACACGCTGCGTGTGCCAAAGGTAGAGGATGTGCATTGACGTGGTGCTTCAAAGCTCTATACGGATGCGCGTGCCTGCGGGTGAGCTGTGAACGTAAAAGTCTGGCAGGTGTGCTTTGTAAGTTCAAGGTAGATTCAATGTTGAGAGGTGCACTGCTTCAAAGCTTAAACGGGGTGGGCAAAGCTTGATAAGGGGTGGGTGGAGCTGACCAGGGGTATGCCATGCGGATTGTTTGCTGGGCGGGTGTGCGACCTGCATGTGTGAAGCCTGTAGACCATGAATGTCTGTTATATGTCTTGCGAGAACATGGGGTATCTGTGCGCGGCGTGTGCGTGCCAAAGCTAATCCTGAGCAAAGTGAGCGGCTGCATCCAGTTGCTAGATTGGTGCAATAGCAAATGCGCGCAAGTGCTTGCCTTAGTCGGGGTGTAAAATCCCGGGAAAGGCTATTGTTCAAAGAGCCCACTGGTAGATTCTGCGTGTGCCAGGGTCGAGGATGTGTAGCGACTTGGTGCCTCAAAGCTTCAGGAAGATTTGCGCATTTGTGTGAGGCATGTGAAAGCGCAGCCACCAAAGTAATGCAATTATCAAAGGAGGTGGGTGTCTTTGAGGAGCCAGCGGCAAGGGCTGAGTGTGTGCTGCCAGGCAGGCAGGGAATTCGACGGCCGTGAGTATTCCTAAGTCGGTCTGCCGGTACGAGGTGCGTGTGCTGAGGTCGAGTAGTATGTGCAGGTAAGGAGTGCGTCCACGCTTATCGTGATCCGCGCGCAAACCACGTCCACGTCCAGAATCAAGAGTTCTGATGCGCGATCCTGACTAGTGTGGCCCACCCACCCCCCCCAACACAAAAAGGGGCGCCTCTATTGCACAGTGAAAAGTCTTGGGTGCATTCTGCGAGCTGTAGCTGCGGGTATTATCCCGTCATGTTGGCACGCGGAAGTGTCTCCAACCCTTTGGAAAGTGTTGGACCGCTGTGTCTGATGGAGGGTGTGATGGCTCAGAGTAACATGAAAGAGCGCCGCGCTCCTTTCCTTCCGGATCCCTACAGGAAACGGTCCGCGAGGAAGGCAGAAGAAGAGACCATGACATTTGCCATGAGGTCAGGTGAGCAATTCCCAACCCATGCTGCTTCACAGCCGAGCTGAACTCCTGGAGCGCCACTATGCAGACCCGCTGCAAAGGGCTTCAGACTGAACAGACGGCCCGACTGCTTCTGACTGGCAGAGGTAATGATCGATATTTTTTGTTATTTTCAAAAATTCTACGTCAGGACGAGCGCCTCGTGCGGTACTCCAACCATGCAGCTCCATCCTCAGAACATTCTGCAAAACGCAAATTGCATGCCCTCGGCAATGCAGCCTCCCTTGCCCCCATGTTCCACACAGAATTTTGCAGAAGAAGGGCTGCCTCGTGTAGGTTGAGCGAGCAAGGAGGCCTTGCGTGCAAGGTACAGTATTGGATGCATTTTGCTTGTTGCAGCTCTTGTGGCATTTTTTGAGGCCATCTCGGCTGCGCATGAGTTCCGCTTCCTTATATGCTCCATGCCCAAAGCTTATGACGAGCCTGGTGGTATCAACTTCCAAGAGGCTCCACTGCAGGCTTATTCGTGCTCTGCAAATGGATGTTGAGCCACAACTCTGTTCACGGCAGCTAGTTCGCTTGTAAATCAAGCCGAAGTCTCAAGTCGTGACATGGACTGAGTTCGCATGGGCCGGGCACCCAGCTGACAAGCTTTCCCATTCGCTATGAAAAAAGAGTTGTTCGTCCGCGCGCTGTCCCTCATTTGAGCATCTCCTGCTCTTATTTTGGGTTTGTAGGCACAGGCACGAGTCCTTCATGTTGTGATGCCGTTCCAGGTGCATGCAGCCAGTGAAAAAAGGTTTCGCCTAGGTGCGCTTTTCTCTTACAACATGTGAAAAAGGGTCGGGCCACTTTTTGGGGGGGACAGCAAACCCCACAGCCAGGCGAAAGGTTTCGGAGTATCCCCCCCCCCGGCATTTTGGTGGTAAAGGGATGGAAGCAGGGTTTCTCTTCCCCGTAAGGACATCCCAACACGCCACCAAGGTCGGCGGAACTGCCCCTTACATTACCAATATAGTGGTCCTAGATTGCTTGTACTGTTACTCTGGATGGAGGAAATCTTGCACCACTTGGAATTGCACTAGCTGAAGCGCCCCAAGTGGTGCAAGATTTCCCCCATCAACAGTATGGTGTAAAACGCCTCAAACCGACTTTAAATGATATAAGTACTCACTGGGAACCCTACACTACATCAATTAAGCCCTCTATTTCGTAACCGCGAAGGAGCTGATGCAATCCATGCGAGGGAGGCTTGTTCGGGTATCGATTCGACTCTGTGAAGGTTTGAGGGCTGAGGGTTTAGGGTTCAGGGCTGGGTAGGGACAACCCGGGGTTGTATCCGTGTCCCGCACACCCACTGCCGGCAAGGGCATTGGAAGCTAAACGGACTGAGCTACAATATAGCTTACGTGGATGCTAAGAGTCCTGCATGGCTGTATTTGCTGTACACCATTGGAGTTATGGTAGTACAGTAGACTAATGTCATACAGGATCTTCAGTATCAACAGTATTCATTAATCCAGTAGTCAACATACATACCAGAGACTTCAACATCATAAGAACCCCCTCCACAGCAATACCACCTACTTGAAAGCTATTTCCCGAACTTTGTACCATTATGGAATGTGCTTAGCATAAAGGGGTCCTGCGCAAAGATTCACGTGGCTTTGGCGTGTCTATGGAAAACGACACTCACGGTAGGGTTTAGGGCTTAGGGTTCAAGCAGGAAAGGGTGCATGAGGCTAGAGGGGGGGTGTGCAGATGTTGAATTATGATGCGAGGTTTGGGGTGTAGGCCTGGGTGTTCAGGGTCCAGGGTTCTACGGGTAGCAAGGCGCAGGCCAGGCAATGATTCCATCAGGCCTCCAAAATCCCTGCTGGTCCCATTTCCTATCTGGAGCTTGAGAATAATTCTCACCAAGCATACATGTATTTTTGACCCAGTTATACGCTTCCAAAGTCCCCTCTTATATATATATATGCATACTTGGTGTAAAAACATTTGTGCATTTGGGTTATTCTGGGTTTTTTGAACGGGATGGGGGAGTTGTATTTTGTTGGATTTCGGTAGAGTAACGGAGGGCCGCGGGTGGGGTGTACTTCTGGATTTCTCAAGAGTTTTGATGCGAGGGGTTTGTACTCCTGGATTTCAAGGAGTCGATGTTGATACTCTTGCATTTGAGAAGATCATCCGGTGGGAATTCTAATCTTCTGGAGAGGGGGGCGGCAGCAGATTGAGTCATAGCAACAGTATGGAAGTAGTAGCAGCACAACTGATATTACTAGAAGTGGTCATAGTAGTAAAACTAGTAGCGGAAGTATCAGTACCAGTAGTACTGTTCCTTTTACTGCTGCCACTGCTGGTGGTACTAGCCGTACTGGGGGTATTAGGTATCTAGGTATTGGTGGTGAAAGCACTAGTTGTTGTTGTTGTTGGGACCTCCATGTCGACATTCGTGAGGCGCAACAATTTAGTGGACATGGCCGTACGGGCTGCGCGGTCACACTTTCCTCGCAGCGCTCCGCAGGTTCACCCCGGCTTTAGGTTTTATGGTTTATAGTCCCCCTTAAGTAGATAGAATATGGCTTTGGGTATACTATAACAAGATCCCCATATACACCATATTCTAACTACTTAAGGGGGACTATAAGCTTTTAGGGTTTAATACTGCTCCTCAGCCTGAGTACGTGATGGTTGGAGATGACGGGCTCGTCCAGCCCCTTCTGGTGGATGTGACGCGCGTGTCCAAGCGCAGCAGTGAGCAGCCGATGCCTAAGCCCGTAACCCTAAAACCATGAGCCCTAAACCCTAGAGAGGCGCGCGATGTTTGCCGTCACATGACCAACGCGTCAACAGTTACGTAGCGAATATATAGTTACATGAAGCCCCGAACAGTTAAACTACCACAGACTGTTATTGGGTGGATTCCACCCAAAGGTAGCAGATTCGACCATCTCCATAAGCCCCAACCACCCATGCTCTCAGGCCTTCTGGCCTGTATTCCGACAAACCACAAGCTTTCAACCCCGCAAGACCTAGACCCTCAGACCCAAACCTCTGAAGCCTAAACCCTAAATCGCGAACCCCCCGACCCTCCAGACCCTAAACCCTCAGTCCCAAGCCCCTACACCCTACAGCCTTCACTCTATCTTGCCCGACTCCTAAGCTGGATCCTGAGGTCCCCTTAGGTCATGCTTACCCTACTACCCCCCCCCCATACTATACCCCCCCGTGACGGTTCCCACTTAACTAACCCGATGCAGCATTATCCCCCTAAGTAACCTTACCAAACCTTGATTAGGGGGATTGTCAAAATTATGGTCCTTTTGGGGTCCCCTAAATTAGGCCCCGTATTAGGCCCCGTATTCTAATAGGGACCCAAAGAGTGACCATGATTTTGACAACCACCCATTAAGCCTTATCCGAGAGCAAGCTTAACTAAGGGGCTGACTAGGGTTCCCCAAACCCCAGCCCCAAATCCTATAGTCCACTTAAGTAGATAGAATATGGCTTTGGGTAGACTATAATAAGACCCCATATACCCCATATTCTATCTGCTTAAGAGGGACTATCCACCCTAAACCCTAATCCTGAAACCCAAAACCCTCATCCCTAAACCCTCAACCCCCAAAGCCCCAAATCCTAAACCGTCTCGGAAGGCAGCCACAGGCAGCCTAACCTGCGACAACCGCGTTGCGCCAAATTGTTTACTTCAGGGCTTCTCGCCTGCGAAGCTTGGGTCCTGCTTTTTGGGGTTTAGGGCTTAGGGTTTAAGGTTTAGGGGTGTATGCACCTTCACATTGCGGAATCTGTCTTATGAGGGGATTTGAAAAATCATAGGTCTTTCTTGAAGCGTCTACGGGAAGAAATGTAGCAATATAGCATATTGGGGTTTATGTTTGGGTGCCCCATTTTCGGAATGAACTTACGGGAAACTCCGGAGGAAAGACCAACCTTTTAAAGAAGAAATGCACATTAGGGAGTGAAAAATTGGCATGTGGACTTGGACTCTTGAACTCTGAGCCTGGCTCCTTATTTGGGGCTATAATCTAAACTCCTTGAAGGGCTTAAATAGGGGATTGTATAGGGACTATTCTAGGGGTTATTAAGGGGGATGCCAGGAGTTTAGACAACGGCTCATTTGGGGCTATTCTGAAGAACTGTCATTTGATTTCTCCAGTGGGTGATCGATGTAACTCACAAGACTTTGAAATCGTGTCCAACAAAGACCCAGAAGACGCACTTGTCTCTGGTAGCTAGGCTGGCATAAACCTAAACCCAAAGCCCTAAATTGTAAAGCCTACCGTACACAATTCCTGTATACACAAGACACACTGTTGGATGCAGATTGCCCTGAATGCCCTGAAAGGCGCAATTTCATGTGTCGCTATGCGGTTTTTCCCATTGACGGTGAGGAACCACAAATGCAGGATAATCTCTCTTAAGCCCTAAACCCCTTAAACCCTAAACCCCTAAAACCCTAAACCCCTAAAACCCGAAACCCGCTTAAGCCCTAAACCCAAAGCCTCGCTGGCAAGTAGTCCGATTATCTGTCATTGCAAGCGGCTGCGAGATGAGGTCTCGCAGGCGTCAAGGTGAGAAGCATAAAATGGAGAATCAAATGGAAGAGAAAATGGAAAATGAAATGGAAGGTGCTATATATATATATATGTAGGGATATTACCCCAACAAAGGAGAATCAAATGGAAAAGAAAATGGAAAGTGAAATGGAAACGGTGGGAATACAGGGATTTAAGGAACTTTAATTAAGTGAGAAGCGCAACAACGCAAGTCGTATACAGCCCTCGTTTGCCGGTTGCCAACCCTAAGTATTTCGGCTTAGGGTTGAAGGAAAAGCGCGCCTAAAGGCTGCCATTGCCAATAAGTAGTAGAGCCCCCAAAAAGGTCATACGGGGATTTCCAACAATTAGAGGTCCCTGTTTGGGTTTTCTAAGCATTCAGGGCGATATCAAATAGGGGCCCTAAACTGAAGCCATAATTTTGACAAGCGACCATAAGGGAGATTCTCAACACAACCACTTTACATACAAAGCTTGAGACCTTAAACCTAAAACCCTTAACCTTTGTAATCCCAATAAACCCCAGGTCCCCAACAGGCTCGTATCTTAAGATCAAGGTTTAAGGTTTAGGGCCCTTACTCCTGGGATCCTTATATACCCATTATATGTCCTAAACCTTCAGCCCTAAACCAATTAAGGGCCCAGAGGTACGTAGGACCTAGGTGTATGCTGTATAGGTTCAGGGTTTAGGGCTTAGGGTTCAGGGTTCAGGGTTCAGGGTTTAGGTGCCTGGGCCCGCACAAAGAGGGGGCTACCCTGAGAGAGGTTCCCCCGTAACAGATGCCCCCCAGACCCGAACCCCTAAACCTCTGAAACCTAAAAGCTTCAAGCTAGAATGCTAACCCTTTGAGGGTTTAGGGTTTAGTAGCCTTTGCTGCGCCGTACAGTTTAGTGTTGGATTTATGGCTTACTGGGTTACTGTTAAGGGCCTTGCACCAAATTACCACAACAGGGGTGTGTAGTAAATAATGGGGTTTTCTTATTGTAGTAACTTAATTTAACTTCCTGACTGGACATTCGGAAAAGGGTACCCGTATCGTTAAGGGGTTGCAAGGGGCACTCCAAACACCCAAAAAACAGTTTAGGGTTAGCGGTTTCAGGAAAAACTGCTCAAGAAGTTCACAAGGTGGCCACGAGAACGTTTATCCTAGGACCCTACACCCTAGGTCACTTTTCTTCGCGGACATGGTAGAGCAACCTGCATCCGATTCAGCTCGCTAAACTTTCGTCCTGAAACCTACCTAGAAAGCCTAGTTGTCCATAATAATGGGCTACTCTAACCCAAAATGTAGGAAATTAGGGGAAAGTTGCCTATAATCATGGGTAACTGGCTTTCTAGGCACAAGCCTTCATTAAGCCCCAGCTCCATCTCCTACCCTTCCCAAAGGTCTAGGGGTTAGGGTTTAGGGTTTGGGTTTAGCGTCCTGAACACCACGCAAAATTATCCTTTCGGCCTTACGCGCGTAACTCTCTGAGAGACGGTTTCCCAAAATTGGGGTTCCTGTTCCCTCGGGGTATTCCAGAAAGTACCTTTGATTGTTCTGGACCATAATCCCCATAGATATATACATATTATATATGTGTATATATATATATTCCCTTGATGCCCATAACAATTTAATGTTCCTGGGGGCTGTACTAATATTAAAGGTAAAATAGTAGCAATAGTAGTAATAGTGGCAATCTGAATACTAAATAGTAGTAGTCTGTAGTAGCTAAATTCCAAAACCCTAAACCCTAAACCCAAAACCCTAAATTCCAAAACCCTAAATTCCAAAACCCTAAACCCTAAACCCTAAATTCCAAAACCCTAAACCCTAGATTCCTCACCTGCAGCTTGCGTCGCAGTCCGGCGGAGGCCGCGAGAATTCGCGGGGCGCCCCGTACCGCGATGACGCCAAAGCAAGATGAAAGAATTAGGGTTCAGGGTTTAGGGTTTAGGGTTTCAGGGTTTAGGAAGTAGCGTCTAAACTCCTAAGAGGATGGCTTATCAAGGGGGATACTAGGAGTTTAGACCATAGCTCAGATGAACTATTTAGGGCTTAATTACTTAGGATTTAGGGCTTAAGGCTTGGGTTTCACCATGCAGGGCCTACTTCGGATTTAGGGTGTGTACCTTAACATTTCATAAAACTCGAATCCTTGCTATAGGGTCTTCCCCAAAAATACAGACCCGCATGTTTCGGAGCAAAAGCGCATCCGAAGGGTTCGGACCAGCTTCCCGCGCAAGGCAAGGTATCTGGGATGTAAATAGTAGCTTGCAGTTCCGGTCCTGGAAAGTGTTTAATCTGTAGGAATGCAATAGTATCTAAGACATTCTATAGTGCTATACATTCTGGGACCCTATACTATCTCCCCTTACTGCCCTTCCCCGACTAGACCCCAAATAACGGTTGATTCGTTGTTTTTTCCAGAGCTCGTTCAGGCTTCATTTGGGAGGGGACCCTTAACGCAAAATCCCCTCAACCCCAAACCTCCTTGAAAGGTCCCATGAACCATTACATATACCCCTATGGCTCAACCCGACAAGCTCCGAATAGGAAGTTTGCAGGGACAACATAGAAGGGTTCAGGGTTTAGGCAGCATCAATAAGGACCAGTGACCTTTGCCCCGAAGCCCTAGCACCGAATCCTAAGCGGCCCACACACAGCTCTTCATCGTCATTGCTCGAGAGGGCCGCAGGACTTGACAATGACAATTTTCAATTTGCAGCCACAAAGGTCCTGGCTGAAATGGAGCTTTCTCAAAATTCAGGGTCCCAGTTTTGGTGGGTCCTTGGAAAGAGTCTTGGTTTTGGAGGGCGGGGCCCTACCCTGAGGATCCAAAAATCCAATGTAGAAACCTTACACACTAAACCCAATCCCTTCTGGGCCCAAAGTTTGCATTCTTGAACCCTAAACCCTAAACCCTAAAACCCTAAAACCCTTAAACCCTAAAGAAAGATTCAGATCCCAGGGTACTTTTGAGAAGCTCCAAAATTTTCATGATGCTTCTTGCAACTTCGGCTCTTCCGGGGAAGCCTCCTTACCTGAGAGTAGGGCATCGTTTTTTAGGGTTTAGGGTTTAGGGTTTAGGGTTTACTAGGGTTTAGGGTTTACTGGGTTCTTGTTGACTAGCATGTTACATTTTATGTATACCTGGGCCCAATATAGATGAAAAATGATCATTTTTAATAGTATTTCAACAAGAGCCCAGTTTAGGTAATAAGGTTTTATGGTTTAGAGTTTAGGGTGCGTCTCAAGGTTTTTGATTAGGGTTGCTTGAAAACATTGCTGCGCGGTCATGTTTAGGCAGCTACACACAGAGAAAGTTGCCGAATATCATGTAGCTGATCTCCTCACCCACTCCTGGGAACCACGCGAGAGAATGAGATGCTCAGGGTTCAGGGCATAGACCATGATACCAGAATTGGCGGTTTGGCTAGCATACTGAGGCACCATGAACGCGCTAAACGGAGTTGCCATTGCAAAGCTTAAGTTGCCATCGTATGGCTACGTACTACAATGCAGGGTTGAACTTATGACGGTAGCGGAAGGTAGCAGAATTGGAGTTCCCAACCCCAAAGCTTAAGCCCTGAAGCTTAAACCTTTGAACCCTCAACATGAAGCCCTAAACCTTAAAGTCCAAACCCTCAAGCAAAAACCTTTGAACCCTGCCCCCGCAATCCTACACTTTTGACCCTAAGCCCTAAAGTCCGAATCCTCAGGCCCAAAACCCCCTCGCCTAAATCCCAAGCCCGAGACCTCAAGCCCAAACCCCTACAGCCTGCATCAGAATCCTTAAAGCAGGAACCGTAAAGCAGGAAATGGGAAGACTAACCCTAAAGACGGTTTAGGGTTTAGGGTTTAGGGTTTAGGGGGTTCAGGGTTTAGGGTTTAGGGCATGGGGCCCTGGACAATGTAAGAATGACCCCTGTCGAAAGATGACTTTTGTCAACAGATTCCAGAGGAGTTGAGGTAAAAATGACCCTTGTAGACGAATTCCAGAGGTTTCAAGAATAAAGAAGTCAAAGGGGCTTGGGTTGGGGTTTCGGATTTGAGGTTCAGAATTTAGGTTTGAGAGCCCAGGGCTGTTTAGTTTTGAGGCTGGGTTTAGGGTTGAGGGTTTGAGGTTTGGAGCTCAGGGTTCAGCGTTTGGGTTCAAGCTTTAGAATTTAGAGCTTTCAGTCTACGGTTTATGGTGTGCAAGGTGTAGGATTTGCTGAGCAGGTTATCACGACCTCCTTTGCTTGAGATGGTGGTTTCTATACAAACTGGCTGCATTTCAGTTTCTGACTGTATAAAATACACTCCCCCAAACTAACATGGAAACCCATATAGTCCCCTTTTAGAAGGACTGTAGTCTTCATAGGGCCCTTTTTGGGTTTCCATGTTAGTTTCCAGGAGTGTAGCCAAGTTTAGGGTTCGAGCTAGAGCCTAAGAGTGCCAAACGAATGTCGTCAGATCTCAGGGCCTAGGGCTTAGAGTAATATTGGGGCCTAAAAAACCTTCCAGTATTATATATAGGGGATAATGGAAAGACCATGAAAACTACTATAGTATATCGGCGTTAGTATAGGGTTATATTGGGGTTATATTTAGATAATTACCAATATTATGGTTCCATATTCCTCATAGAATGATGGTCTATGATACCTCAAATGGACCTCAAAATGATATCGGTAATTATTTAGGGCCTGTAGTAGGGGTCTCCCTAAACCCTAACCCTAGGGTTCATGGCAGGGTGAAGGCGTTGTTGCCATGGGCCAGGTGTTCGTGGGCGGTTCAACAGTGGGGTCGCTGTGTATCAGCCTCCCAAGTTGTTCGGTTTAAGGTTTTGTCGCATGATGGGGCAAGGGTTAGGGTTTAGGGTTTAGGGCAAGGGTGTAGGGTTTAGATTATGGGGTATATAACCAGGGGCCCTCTTTGCAATACCTACCAACACGACGTCTAACACACCGTGCTCTGGCAACCCAGAAGTGCTGATGGCAGCGGAGTGTGCGTCACACCCGCCCCGTGCGCGCTGCAGCGAACTCCAGATAGAAGCTTCCAGCAAAGGCCGCTGCATACTATCAAATGAGCTATAGCCTAAACTCCTGCAAGAGGGGTTGTATAGGGGACCACTATAGGGGATATTAAGGGGGAAACTAGGATTTAGACTAGCTCAAATGAAAAAGATAATAGCCTCCCCACCTCCCCACGCCTTCCTCTAATGCTAAAGATTCCCTATATACTATACGAGATACCACAACATCTAGTAGTAGGGGGAACGGATTACAGAAACATGAAACGGAAGCTGGGATTATACCAGGAGGTTCTGAGGATGTGTAGGGTTTAGCTTAGGTGTCCCTTCTCAGCTCCTTGAACCTTCAGTATCCAAAAATATATAGTTTCAAGGGAGCCCCGAACCTAAAGGTTGTATGTCGTTAGGGTCTAATTATGTTGGGGCACCCCATGTTTCGGCAACCCCTATACTGCCCAAATTAGGGTGTTTTTTTTAAGAATGAATAGCCTGCTGTGGGTTAGCCTACCCTTTATAGGTACTTGGGAGTAGCTTTGGGGGAGGAGCCAAACACTGGACAAAATCAACAGGCCGCCACACTGGAAGTCTCAGTTTTGTGCGGAGGCGTTGCACAAAAAATGCTCTGGCATTGAATTCCAGTAACCCCTTGTGACCCCCAGCAATTTCCTAGTACTCCCCTAGTAACCCCCTAGCAACCCCCTAGCAACCCCCCAGCCAGCGCTAGCAACAGGGCTGCATGGAGCAAAATGTGAAGAAGTTAGCATTATTCAGACAGATATGGCAGCAGCTTACAACTCATTACCCCACCGCCTAGAAACAGTGAACTGTAGCATACATCGTCCACTGTTCATGCAACTTGTTGGCATTTGTTGTATGACTAGGTGCAAAGGGTGCACAGCGCTCAGCCAAGCATATTTGTAGCCACAAGGCACAGGCAATGGTTCACTAGGTACCCCAGTAGTACCCTTTTCCATTTTTCATTTAAGCCAAACGCTAAACTCGAAACCCTACCCCAGCTTCTGGGATCTTGCCCGCCCTAAACCCTAAACCCCAAAACCCCAAAACCCTAAACCCTAAACCAACAAGGAAGGAAGCTTTCTTCCGACGATTTTTTCCTGGGTTTGGGGCTTAACAATTTCAAGGGTTTAGGGTTTAGGGTTTAGGGTGTATGGAGCGGTTAAGGGCTTGCGGATTGTGTTCTGTCGATGGCTGCTTACCTGCTATTGCGCTTTTCCAAAAGTTCGATCCACTCTCACAAACCATGCTAAAATACCTTTGCTACAAGTTCCCTAAAAGCGATTTCCAATTTCTGCTCCCTAAAATAAGGACTATAGTATTTTGGGGTCTATATTGGGGTCCCTTTATTTTGGGAAACTACCGTTTTATTTCAGTGCAAGTGTTTGTATTCGTATAGTATTACTGACCCCCAAACCCGAGTTTAACTTCTCAGCCCTGGAGTATGTATGGCTGGTTTGGAAATATGTTTGTAACTCTTCATACTTAATACCGTTATAGTCCCCCTGAAGTAGATAGAATATGGGGTATATGGGGATTGTATTATGATATACCCAAAGCCATATTCCATCTACTTAAGGGGGACTATAATCCCTAAAAAGCCCGCATAGAGCAATGAAAAATTCATTGTTGTGGGGCCCCAAAACCTACCCTAGGATAGCGTTCCAACTATAAGAAATTTTTTGACATGGACAAAACTATGTAGTGCTTGGCTTTTTCCCTACTAGGAAGGATTGGAAGGCTAAGATGGGGCATGCCAATGTGTAATATACGTACCCACCCCTAAGCCATGAACCCTGCATGTCCCTGTAGCCCCTTTCAATGGACCTGGTAGTTATCTTAGTTTTTTTTTGGCGGGGATGGTACATTCCCCGATGTAGGGTCAGATGATATCCTCTTTTGCGGTATAGTCCTATAGATATAAGAAAAAGGAACATAATCTTACAAGGTTCAACCACCAAAACAAACTACTCATATGGAGTTTTCGCGATTAGGGCCGGGCCATGTCGATGTCTTCGGACACTGTGCTGCGGATTAACAGCTTAGCTGGCGAGGAGGCCATCGGGTTGTTGTGTTTTAGGGTTTAGGGTTTTAGAGTTGAGGGTTTTTGGGTTTAGAGTTTAGGGCTCTGGATTCTGAGTTTCGGGCTTAGGGCTTTGGAGCTCAGAGCTTAGGGGGTTTTGGTTTAGGCGACATGCCCCCAAAACCCTGATCCTGGACCCCAAAACCCAAGCAAAATGCGTGAACGTGTCCCGTTTCTGTGCGGATCCGTCTCTTGGGCGGGCTTGACTCGGCCTCTCTGTTTGGGCTTTAGGATTCAGGGCTTAGGATTTAGGGGCCTAAGCTTTATACAGTGATGCTACGGGGGTATGCAGGGTGAGATCTACCCAAATAATGGAGCATCAAATGGAAAATGAAATGGAAGCTGGGTTTATGCAGGGGCCTATTGGGTGTTTTTGTTACTCACATTATGGCCCTGGATTCCTCTTATCCCCAAGCCCTATATCCTAAACCTAAAACCCTAAACCTTAAACCCTAAACCCTAAACCCTGTGTCCAGGTACTGCATCTTAATGCTGACGAGTTCGACCAGGTGTCGGAATTGCACGGCAATGCTGTCCAGGGCTTGAAGCAGTGCATCAGAGACAGGCGCCCTTGTTTCATGGGTTCCCCTACTACCCCAATTAGGGTTCAGGGTTCCCTTACTACCCCCAACTTAGGGTTTGGGGTTCAGGGTTCAAGGTTCCCTTAGGGTTCAGGGCTCAGGGTTCCCCTACTACACAAATTAGGGTTTAGCGTGTAGGGTTCCCCTACTACCCCCCTCTATACTATCCCCCTAGATTCCTTCTTGATTAGCCTTAATTAAGCCTTATTCTCCCTAGATAATCTTCATCAAGGGATGAACCTACGGGTGTCATATTGGGAAGGGGGATAGTAGGTGAACCCATGATTGATCCATAGGAGCTATAGTCTAAACTCCTTAAAAGGCATTATACAGGGCAGTATTAAAGGGGTTATTCAGGGGGATGCTGGGAGTTTAGACGACAGCTAAAATGGCCCCAAGCAGCTTTTTTTTGAATTTCAACGCCGAAGTAGGGCGTTCAAAAGATTAGATCCGCTGTGGTAGTCAGAACTCACGTGCGCTACAATCCGACGCTCGCATAAGAGCTACAGCTTTAGCTGGGTTAATGCGGAGGCATTTACACAGGCTTAGTTCAGAGAGATGATTACAGATGACTGTGTTCGGGAGGGCTCTCAGCACCACCAGGCTACGGCTACATCAGATATCATCATACAGCCCTAGACAAAAGGCGTAGATCTTTTTCCGATGTGGATGACCCAAACGGGGCTTGAAAACCGAAATCCCGAAACCCTCGATTCCCAAACTCTACATGAAGTCAGGCGCCTGAAAGCTTGGAAATTGCAGCAGGAATGGACATCAGAACTACCTTGACCATGCTGAAGAGATTTTCTCCACGGGTTATAGGGGTTGTATAGGCTTCACGGTGAAGTTACCATAATTTGGATAATATGTAGTCCAAACATGGATCAACCTCGTATTGTGACCTAGTTTAAATCCTAAACTCTTACTCTAAACCCTAAATAGTAGCTTCCATTTTATTCCAGTGACCCAATATAATCCCAATATATACCCTATTACAATATTCTAGCTTCCATTTTCTTTTCCATTATCCCGATATAACCTCAATATATACCCTATTATAATATAATACCTTCCATTCTCCTTTATCCCAATATACTCCCAATATTACCCAAACGGGTAAACCTATATCCTCTGAAGTTTCCTAAGCTCTAAAAAAGTTTCAGGTGGGCAGCTTCCCCATGTAAGCCTTGCATAACCAATATTTAGTCCCGGTTTATATAGAAGCCTTATGTAAAGGTACTCACCTGGTAGCTACCCACCTGAAAGCTATTTAAACTCCTTGGGACGTAGCTTGGACCTCAGACCCTCTACCCTCTGGGATTCCCTTAGTAGGGGTCCTAAGTGCCACGTACTAGGGGTTGAGACCCCTGAACCCCAAACCCTAAACCCTAAACCCCCAATCCTAAACCCTAATTATATTATAGGGATCCTAGGACTAAAGCCCCTGACCACACGGAACCGCAGGCCTTTTGATTTAGCGTTTCTCTGTGAGCAGGTCTTTTTGTCGCATGAGACCCCTTCTATAATCCCTATATAACCCTACATAATCCCCTATGTACGCCTGGGTTTAGGGTTTAGGGCTATACTGCCTATGGCAGTTGTTCAAGGTGGAGGACCTTGAGAGTTTGGGGGTTCAGTGGCCTAACACGAAGGTCTTCAGGGAAAAGAAGCCTTGAGGATTTAGGATTTAGGGTTTAGGGTTGAACCCTAAGATCAATAAAGACTAAGCTAGAATACCTAAACCCTAAGCCCTACTTGACCGAACTGTTGTCATATGGCAGCTGTTTAAAATACCTGTCCCCAAAATGGCCACAAGGTAGGTTGCCTCGTGGTTTAGGGTTTAGGGTTTAGGGTTTTTGGTTAGGATCCTTTTGAGGCCTTGTATTGCTCATGGCCCCCTCTGATAAGGAAGCATTTCTCAGACCAGGGCCATGCAGGTTTTATTTGTGTCATTTGTGTCTAGGCTTTTGCCCTAGCCCAGCAACAATTAGATCACGAGATAATAATTATGCGATAGTGATATATAACTCGCGTGGGAGCCGTAATTAACTTGACCCTAAACCCTTCCATTATCCTTATAACCCTAAACCCTAAACCCTAAACCCTAAATTATAAACCCAGTAAGAATACCCGATTATATTACCAACATAGATCCGCCCCTACAAAATGTTTATCATCTTCTGGCTTTGTCATGTAGTAGTTTCCCAAAATAGAGGGGTTTAGGGTTTAGACCCCAGTATAGACCCCAATAAACTATAATCCTTCTTACGGGGACCCCCCAAAAAAGGTGGGAACCCCCAAAGTGCCCTAAACCCTGAACCCTAAACCCTAGACCCTAAACCCTAAACCCTAAACCGCGCAGGCTTGGCCACTCGATTTTTCAGCAGCAGTTGACCTACCAAAACCAGCGGCTCCAGGATGAGCAAAGCTTGGGAGACTAGGTGCCCCAGTAGTACCCTTTTCTAGGTTGCTGTTAAGGAACGTAAATTTGAGTTATTATATTATCCCCCTATAATGGAGAATGAAATGGAAAAAAATTACAAAATGAAATGGAAACTGGGGGAATATAGGGATTCAGGAACTCAAATTAAGTTACTATATTGGGGAAACCCTATTATTTGCTATATATATACCCATTATGGTAACTGAATTTAAGTTCCTTAACAGCAACCCAGTTTTTCCCTTTTTTAGTTGGGGTCTCCTTATTCAAAACTGAATATTAGGACGAGGGTACCCTTATTATTAGGGGTTGCTGGGGAAGCTAGGAGATCTGGTGCTTCCGGCGGAGCTGCAGCTGGGTTGCCATTAACTGGAAGTTCCTTGAAAATAGACTTGAATGTCTGTTATCTATAACCCTCATAACCAGCTGAAATTCTAGTTCTTGCTAGGGGTTAAGGGAACTTAGAGTTAAGGAAGGTTAAGATACTATAAGAAGGAAACCAGATCATTTACTACATACCCATATCATTATGGTCACTTAATCTAAGTTCCTTAACAGCAACCCAGGACGCTGGTGCTTTTGCCGCGCCTCCGGGGTCGCGCAGACGAGCTCAGGGATGTTATCAGTGGATTCGCTTATGGCGGCTTTGGTCCATTGCATTGGTTAAGGGAACCTGCGCACAACGGTCCACGGGATCAACAGATGCTCCACAAAATCCTGAGAGAGCTGCAAGATCCGGATGAACTCGGTTCCGATGGTATGCTAGCAGCAGTGATCGCAGCCTCATCAGGCCGCACGGAAGTCATCAACATGCTCATAGCAGCAGCTGCAGATGTGAACGGTGCAGACAGACGCGGGCGCACAGCACTTGCCGCTGCCTCAACCTCAAACCATGAGGACACTGCGCGTGTCTTGTTGCATGCTTCTGCAGATGTAAATGCAGGCGTGGCCGGCTTCAATGCTGGCAGGTATGGCCCACATTTCGTAGCCACGTCTTTATGGCTGGTCGTGGACGGGGCAGCGACAGCGAACCAGCAACGCCTACCCTCATTCCAGGTTCGTGAGGCTATCACACGCCCTTGCGGCATTCTGCGCTTGCTGGCAGAAGCTGGCGCAGACCCTAACTGGGCACCCTGCAGCAGTGAACGGTGGCGCTTTGTTCTGCCTGGCACGACCCCGCTGCATAGAGCTGCGGAGAGCGGAGCAGAAGAGCTTGCGCAGTGCTTGGTAGAAGTCCGGGCAGATCCTCTGATGGTCGATCACTGGTCAAGGAGTCCGCTTCTGGTTGCCGCAGAAAACGGACACGCCAGGGTCGTGGCATGCTTGATTTCGGCAGGTGCTAATCTGGAGCAAGTTGACGGCTGGCAGAGAACGCCCCTGTGGACAGCAGCATCTCGGGGCTTCGTGAACACCGTCTCCACCCTGCTGCTTGCGCGTGCAGACGTACACGCGGCTGACAACCAGGGCAGAACGCCAATCTGGACAGGTTCTGCCTCCGGTAGTGCCGAGACGGTCAGGGCTCTTTTGCATGCCCATGCCAATCTGGAAGCTGTTGACAGCTGGGGAGCTACGCCACTTTCTGCCGCAGCTGAGTTTGGCCGCGTCAAGATGGTCTCGGCTTTGCTGCTTGCTCGTGCAGAGGTGGACAGGGCAGACAACTTGGGGCGCACACCCTTGTGGCTCGCTGCTGCAAGGGATCATGTGGGGGTGTTGTTTGCCTTGCTGCTTGCAGGTGCCGACAAGGAGAAGGCCAGCAATTCCGGCACAACGCCGCTGCTGGCAGCCGTTGAGTATGCGAAAGGTCTACGGACTGCCTATGCCTTGATGTCGTGCGGGGCCGACATATGCAAGACCGATCACCAAGGCAGGACAGCTTGGCAGATAGCTTGCAGCAGGGACAACCCTGACGACTTTCAGAAGGTCTTCGACGACACCCATCAAGTTTTAGGCCCGGCTCATGGTTGTGGCATCTCAGATGTTGATCACATGACCTGGGTTTCTGACCATGGTGATGGCTATGGCAACTACCTCGATTACAATTATGGTGTTTATGACGTTTATGACCCAGAGGACGACCTTGCTGACCTCCACGACTACATCGGTTGAGCGACGCATCCTAGAACAGAAGGCGCTTAGTCACCCCAACACCTAAATAGTCATACGATAGTTGTATGATCCATATTATACGAGTCATAAGGTTTGGGGTAAGTGAGATTCCCTTGTGATTGAACAAAGCCTGGGATTGCTTTCGTTCAACCAAACATGGAACCCCAAACAGGCGCTGTAAAGATTGTTGTCAGAAACAAAACCGCGCTGAATGGGGTTTCATGTTAGTTTGGGGAACACGGGACAGCTGCTTAAGATTGCAATCGCAAGTCGCAAAAGGGCGGCAGCTCTCATATTTCGGGGAGGTTTATGCAAGTGTTGAAGCCCGTGAAGGCAGCTTTGATCTACTAAGATAAGACCTTCCGAGAGGATAACTCCCTCATCTCGACAGCGTTGGCCCGCAGACCTACTGCATGCAATAGCTATGGTAGCTGGTGCAGTCAAACAGTCGAAGGGCAGCCCTTTTTTTGCGTGTTCGGAGAGCCAGAGAATTGAATTGAGAGCAATCCTTTGCACACAGAGTCGCTTGCGCACCTACATGCTCCTACCTTCCCGCATCCAAAGCACCACGTATCCAAGAAGCAGAAGTGACAGACTCTCGAAGAACGCTTTATAGTCCTCTACACAACCCAACTCAAGTGTTTCCCCACCGTCTGGCTTTTTCCATAAAACCCTAAACCCTCTCGCATCTCCGCATACGGCCCAAGACGGGAAGGGAGTTACCTAGCATACGCATTGCTTCGCAAACGAGACGCCAATCTGCACGGTTTCGGATTTAGGGTCTGGGCTTTGCGGATTTAGGTTGGGGGTGTCTTTGAGGTGCTGTTTGAAACTCGGAGTTTATAAAGACCATCCTTCTTCAATGCTTAAGCCTTTTTTGCTACTGCTCCCACTCAATAACAGTTGGATAATGTTTGTACTATAGGTCATGATTCCTATTATAGACTTGGGTGGGGGCAGGGCCCAACTTGAGCCCGAGAATCCTATCCTCTTTCCAAGGATTTTGCCAGGCACTTTCAGGGGCCGCATCTTGTGTGACGAGCGTTGATGGAGGAAGTCTTGCATCACGTTAAGTCCCGAAAGTCTTAGTTCAGGGTTTAGGGTATGCTGGGGTAGGTTTGAAAATGTTTCTTAGTTTGTGTTACCTGAAATCCCGACATAATCCTTGTGAAGCCGTAAAGATGTACTTTTTAAAGGGCACCCAAACCTATCCTAGCTTAGGGTTTAGGGTTAGAGGAGTCTCTGCAATCGGAGTTCAGGCTCATGGTATGTGGGGATGTGTAAGGTTTAAGCCTGAGGTATAGGGTTTAACCCTAAGCCCCAAACCCCTAAACCCTAAACCTAAGGGTATTACACTACTTTACCAGCCCGAAGAGATGTAAGATTTACCTCCAAGAGCGCTGCGAATCACGGACCCGGACCTTGTGTTCTAATTTACGTTGTTTTGTTCTTGTTTTACCGAGGTAGGTTGAGCACGATGAATCTCATATTGGGAGCCTCCAGGTTGTGCTCAATTCCATTCTGGTCATCAACCCCACAGGCCTTTCACTTCAAAAATGTCAGGCTTGCACGTGACTTGGCTGAGTGGCTCGTTGGCCCACTTCTGGGCCTCTATGTGCTTCAGATAGCAATGGTTGCTGTCTTGGCAAGACCGTTGCGCGAGGTGCTCAGGGCTGCCACTGTAGCGACGCTCCTCGACATTGCTAGGTCCGGGACCCTCGATGTCGTGGAGCTGATCGTTCAGACAACGGATTTCTTTGGGGTGGGTGGCACGGCTACCGTCCTTCTTGAGGCGTCAGCATGCAGGGGCTCAAAAACTCGCGAATACCATTTTGAGGTATATCTGGGCCCCTAAACCCTAAACCCCATACCATTCTTATACAAGGAGTCTGGGACAGCAGGTCTTGATCATCATGTAGGACCCTACACCCTAAAACCCCAAACCACCCTTTTTGTATTCACCAAGAGGCAGGATTTCCAGAGTTCAGGCAGGGTGGTTTCAGGGTTTAAGGTCCAAGGTTCAGGACTTAGGGTTTAGGGACAAGGAATTAGGGCTCAGGGATTTGGGGTTTTAGGAGTGTGGACTTAGGGTTTTAGGATTTTAGATTTGGGGCTTTGCGGTTTAGAGCTTAGGGATATTGCGGTGCAGGGTGAGTCATTGGGGTTTAGGGTTTTGGAGCTTACGGTTTAGGATTTTCGGGGTAGGGTAGTCCTTAAAACCTACTGTACCGTGAAGGCCAGAAAGATGGAACCCTGCCCTCCGCGCAGCCCAAAACCTCGATTAGGGTTTAGGGTTCAGGGTTTGGGGTTGCATGAATCATCTTGAGCATTGTCGCTTCTTGGTATCCGTAAACCTCTGAAACCTAAATCCCTTACGCAACAGAAACCTAAACAGTTGATCCCTTGAACCATAAATACCTGAAATCTTGAACCCGTAAACCCTAAATCCCTTAAACTGTGTGTTTTGATTATCTCGGGTTGAGTCTTGGACCACAGAAGACGGTGCTTCGGGTTTGGGGCTTTTGGTTCCTGAGTGGTCAGTTTAGGGCGAAGTATTTAAGGTTTCGAGCTTCAGGGCTTCAGGATTGTACCCCTACTTGGAGGTTCAGGGGACTTAGCAACTAATTGCTTATGACTGGCGTTATAGCCTTTCTTCTTTTGGGTATAGGGTTTAGTGTTTCAGGGTCTGGGGTTGAGGGTTTAAAGCTCTAGTTAAACCATTAATGTTGTCGTCCTAGACTCTTTATGTGCATTAGTAGATGATATCTGAAATTGACTTCCAAATCACGCTGGTAGTTATTGAGGCCCCTACATTACATAACCCCTTCGTGTAAGCCCTTGTTGTTCCTTAGAATTTGATGTTGCGCTACTGCTATCCTCAACCCGAAACTTTTCATATCCTTATAAAACTGAAACTTCTATAAGCCCTTTATGGTCTGTATGCATTCCCCATACAAATCCTTTCTGGGGGCAGAGAAGAACCTGGTCAACGTTTCTTCTTGTCAGGTTTAGGGCTTAGGGCCCTAAACTGCCCCGCATTTGGTACCCATATATATATATATATGTATAGATATATATATATATGTATAATCAGGGGCAAGTTTTTTTTGACTAGGGGGAGGAGATTATCCTGCTAATCATAAGACAGCGTTGGGGGGTCATGAGACTTCGTAAGGTTAATTTGATATGGAATAGCCAGGTAGATCATGTGGCTGCTGGGGGTTATGAGGTTATGAGTATACTTGCTAAAGCCCCCCGCCCATTCCAAGTAGAACCCTAACCCATCAACCGTACACCCCTCGAACACTGAAACTTTAACCCTAAAGACTGAACACTAAACCCTAAACCCCAGCATTGAAACTTTAACCCTAAAGCCCTTAGGCCCACAACCCTTCAAAACGCTAGACTGTTTCTCGGTGCGGTTTCATTTTCCACGTGGTATTCCGTTCTGCACCCTACACCCTAAACTAAAAGGGTCCTAATGGGAACAGCAAACAGGGCACCTCAAGAATATACTGGGATTTTAATGGAATATACGGACCCTGGTAGGTATATTCCTACTATTCTCCTGCTATATTCTTGGGGTTCCCTGTTTACCTCTAAACCCTAAACCCCTGTTTGGGATGCCCATTGGAACCCCTTTAAACGCCGTAAAACGAACCAAGGAGGTGAAATCACTTTGCATACGTATTGCTTCGCGACCTCGAAGGACTTTGTGTTAACACTGGGCTTAGGCTGGTTTTGAGGGGTTTAGGGGTTTAGGGTTTAGGGGTTTAGGGTTTAGGTTAAGGACTTTGAAACTAAGTTACTATGATGGGTATATATAGTACTGTAAATAGTAGGGTTTCCCAAATATAGCAAGGTAAAAGCAACCCAGAAAAGGCTTTGAGGTACAGTGGAGGAAATCCTGCACCTCACAGGGCCCCCCTGATCGGATTTAGGGTTTAGGTTTTTAGGTTGGGTATATACTGCCCCCATTCTGTAACAGTTGGATAACATCTCTACTATGGTTATTTGCAGCCCCTAATATAGCCCCTAAACCCCGAACCCTTAACCCCTAATGCAGACTGTTATAGAGTGCGGGGCAGTACCCAAGATATAGGGTATGTATGGAGCTATTTGTGGGTTAAAGGTCTAAGGTCTAGGATTTAGGGGTTTCACGTCTTCGTGTTTTGTTGGGTTGCTGCTAATGACCTTAATAAGCTACCATAATGAAGAAACCCCTTTTTTCGCGGTTCATGTCCTGTACCTATCCGTATTCTGGTATTTTGTTCTAGGCCTTATATAGCCGCCATAGCCTAAACCATGTTTTGAAAGCGTATCCTGCAGTGGGCTTCGGGCTTAAGGTAATCAGAAGATTTTGGTAACTCCAACTCCCCAAATTAGGATCCTGTCTCAGCCATATGATAGCTATAGTGTCGTTATTACTGGGGCTGGGCTTACCAAGATCCTCAGATCATTCAGTCATCTAGGCTTCAGTAGTTCAGGGGTAGGATTGAGGGCATGTGAATCTTAAACCCTAAACTCAACATTACCCTATATATCCCTATATATCGTCCCACTTAACTAGATAGAATATGAGGCATATGAGGATCTTAATATAATATACACGAAGCCAAACCCTATCTACTTAAGGGGGACTATGACACTAAACCCTAAATCCTAAACCCTTAACCCTAAACCCTAAATCCTAAACCCTATCTATCCCTATATAACCCTTTATCCTCATTCCGTGGGTTTCAGGCATTCAGGCTTGTGCGTTTCGAATTTACTGTGGAGGCTGAGGAATTCCCCCTAGAGACGAAAGCTTTTCAAATCCCCGGGCGTAGGCCCTAAACCCTAGATAATGTAGTAGTTTGCAGGTTCTTCTCCATTCCCCTAATTCTAGGCCCTACACCCTAAACCGTATAAATCGCACCTACCACCCTATAGAACCCCCAGAGGGATTCCGAATCCGGGCCTCTTATTTGGCTGGCCCGCTCCTTGCGAGAATTGACCAGGTTTTTTGGTTTCCCAGACCCCCTGAAGGATCCAAAAACAGGAACCCCCTAATAATCCCCTAGTTTTTCCGAGTGTAGTAATAGGTTCATTGGGGGGGGCTCCATTTTTTGGATCCTTTAGGGGGTTTGGTTTAGGTTTTAGGGTTTGGGGGTTTCAGCGACGAGGGGTTTAGGGGTTTAGGGTTTTTGGGTTTGGGGGTTTAGTGTTTCGGGGCTTTAGGGTTTTGGGATTAAGGGTTCAGGGTTTCGGATGGGAGTGTAGGGTTTTGGGTCCTTGTAACAATCCTACGGCATTAACACACAAACCTTGGCAACCCCAAAGCGCAACAGCAGAATCCTAAGCCCCTCAGAGGGCCGTTCACAGGATGAGCAGTAAGATTATATTCCTTGAAAAAAAACCTAAAGGAGGATAGAATCTTACTCTATATTGGGTACCACTACATTCCACATGGACTCTCGCAGGTGATGTCCTCCTTTATTGTCCAAGCTCGTCCTCCGGGCCAACACTTGAGTAGTATTTTTTGGGGGGTTTAGGGTTTAGGGTTTTATTCAGGGATACTAGGGTACCCAATATTATAGAAAAAGATTCTGTCCTCCTTTTGGGTATAGTATTTTATATCAGGAACACAATCTTACTGGGTTTAAACATAAAAAAGCACTACTCACTTGATCTCATGCACGCGTATGGGTGCGTTACTCATAATTACATCATGGTTCGTCGTTGCCTGGCTCACCAGCGTAGCCAGCCATGCTGCGCCGTGACATTAAGTTGGAGGCAGAACTGGATCGCCTCGACGCTGAAGTACGGGCGCAGCGTAGGAACGCACAAGCTGAAAAACAAGACCCTAAAACCCTAAACCCTAAAACCCTAAACCCTAAAACCCTAAACCCTAAATCCCTAAACCCTAAAACCCTTCTGAAGAAAGCCTGGGAGAAGTTCTGAGTGAGTAGGGTCAAGTGATCGATGTGGTCAACGGGACTCTCTTCTCAGGAGAAGGACTCACTCAGGCAGACAACACAGCGGCCATGGGGTCTTTGTAAGTCGCTAAGGGTTTAGGGTTTGAGGTTGAAGGGTTCAGGGTTAAAGGGTTTTGAGTAGTAAGTGCTAGTGGAATGGAGGAATGGAACATAGGGATTCTCGCTGTGGTGAAGTGTACAGGGACCAACACAGGCGTTCATTGTAAACGCTAGCGCGCGC
>CAJNIZ010002676.1:4948-23704 GCA_905231905.1 Symbiodinium pilosum
ATTCTTGGGGTTCCCGGTTTGGGGCTCCCAGTAAAGTCCCTTCATTTTTTGGAGACCCCCATCTGTCATGGGATGACCATGTCAGTGTGGCCTAGCTCATGCTGAAAGGATCAATGCACAGACGCAGTTCTACAAAAATGCGTGATGTGGGACTTATCATCTGCTGATTATTGAAGATGTAGCACAACAGAACAAGTGAGGTGTATAGAGCACCACAACCACAACACCAAAGCACCACACCACATATTGTAGACCGAACTAAGTCCGGATAGAGATTGAAGGGCTAGCCTCCATGTCAAGCTTCATTTTCTCCAGGTCAATCCGCCACTGGTCCAGTACCACATGTTCCT
The DNA here is from genome assembly GCA_905231905.1 of Symbiodinium pilosum. Lineage (NCBI taxonomy): Eukaryota > Dinophyceae > Suessiales > Symbiodiniaceae > Symbiodinium > Symbiodinium pilosum. Next base: position 5,299 of record CAJNIZ010002676.1, read on the forward strand.
TGTGTCCTGCTTGAAAGCGCTGGAAACCAATCTCCAACTGCTCAGACTGCTGGTTGGAATACGGTGCCCACCCCGCAGACACTTTGAAGAACCATGGCATGGCGTACAGTGTGTTGGGGCGTGTGAGAGTATCTTTCAGTTTGAGCCTGGTCACATATCAGTACTAGAGGATATTACTGAACTGCAGGCTTTTAACAATCTTGAGCCACATGCCAATGGAACACCTGTCTCTTCCCACATTACGGGGACATCTGTTGACGGTGTTTTCCATCGTAACTTCTTTTGAGCAAATGCTCGCACCACAACGCAGAGCTGCACCAACTTGAAATCCACTGTGCATGATTGCAAAAGTGATCTGGCAATGGCTTCAAACTTAAGGCCCCACGTCTGTTTCCACCTTCCTGCTTAAGTATTCCTTGTCAAATTGCTCGTGGCTTTGCTGATTGTCTTTGCCAGGCGCCAGGCGCAGTATTGAAAGTTTGAAGATGCTGACAGCGGATGAGAAAAGACAGCTTCCTGAACCTGATTAGGATATCATAGTAGCATCGTATATTATAATATGTTACAGTCTAATATAGTGTATTATAGTATATTATAGTGGATTCTAGTATAGTATAGGACTTGGAGTTTGAATTCTTATGTTTATCCAAACCATCTCAGGGGTGTTGCTCCTCCGCCTTAAAGATCGGAGATTTCAGCAAAGCCGGTCTATTCATATACGATATTATATTATATTGTAATATACTATAGTATATTATACCATATTCCACTAGATTATACTATATTGTACTATATTATACTATATTCGAGTATGGAAAATGTGTTGTACTATGCTTGGCTACCACTAGCTGCATCATTTTGTGTACAGGCCGCAGGGGTGTGATTGCTTGGACCTTCTCACATCAGGGTAACGAGCAGCATGTTCATCGCACGCCTACAAACAAATGGTTTCCTGGCATATAAAGGTTTCATAATGCAAGGATTAAGCCTCGCAGCGCACATCTAGAAATTGACCATAGATGCCCACGTGTTACTTCCAGTTCATCATCAACCTGCAGCATGCAAGAGGCCCGCAACTGACCCCGTGAGCTGTCCCACAAGCAGCTAACATATCCTACTATAATAGTTTCAATTTTATCCATGAAGTCAGTCGCTTGGGCCTTGCCCATGTCCTTTTTTCTTCTGGTCCTTCAAACTGTTGGCTGACCATATCAGGCCGCCGCGCTAACTTCGTGCAGCTGCACAGGCACAGGTCCAGTCTAAGCCAGATGATATGTAGTTCCAAAGGCCCACATTAGCTGCAGCACATCAGTTCTAGATAGCCATATGCAACGTGTCATTGTGATTCACCCTCCTCCAAGACATCTAGGACATGGTGGCTCACGTGTAGGTGGCGCAGCAAAATCCACACCATGAACTATAGGTCTCTCAATCCTTTACCTACATCATCACTGTTTCAGACAACGGCCTAGCAAGTCCAGAAGATCTCACTCCACAACACCTGAAAGCCTCTTCCACCAGCACCAGCCTTTGCAAACCTTGAGCTGCCCCTGAAACCTTCAAGCACCTCAAATGGACTGCAGGTCTCAAACACCTTACACATTGAGTCCTAATCCTTAGCTACAGGCTCCACCCTATCACACTCCCCCAGCACATATTGTATATTAGACTGCAGGCATGCCATACCCTTAATTAACGGCCCCGCATCTGAGTTGTAGTCCAAGCTCCTAATATCTCTCTTAAAAACCCTATATGCTCCCCTATAGACCCCCCCCCCCTAAGAGGTCTAGTCTATAGCTCATATGACGGTCGTAGGCTCGGGGCAGTACCCAGCCTAAACCCGGACCCTCCCTAAGCCGGTATCTGGGCCCGGAGGCCTAACTCCGGCGGCTGCATGAGTGACACAACGAGAAGCATCCGTGCGTTGCCATGTCTACATAGGGATATAGGGCTATCTGGGGATATAGGGATATAGGGGGGTATATAGGGCTATCTGGGGATATAGGGATGTAGGGGGGTATGTAGGGCTACATAGGGTGACATAGGGATAAGGGCTACATAGGGTGACATAGGGATCTAGGGGGGGTATATAGGCCTATATAGGGTGGGGATATAATGGGATATATGTACAATCCTCTCTCCGCACGCTGCAGGGCCCCACCCCACAGCCCTAAGTGCCAATAACAGATATACCTCTGTCAATATACAACTCTACGGGGAATCTTCATCACAGAATGGAAGCCTTTCTGTAATTCTAAGATAGTAGTTGCCATTTTCTGTTCATTATCCCTGTATTCCCTATATAACCCGTATATTAACCCTTTTTTTTCTAGGGGAGAGATCCTTGGTTCTGGTATCAAGCTGTTGCAGGCATGGGATGTCAAATCTCGGCCTTGGAGAGCCCAAAGCCAGGGAAGGCTTAGGCGGTCACTATTCCTTGACTTACTATATACGGTTCTCGGGTTATTTGGGGGTTAGAATACCACGGGCGATATAGAGAAACGGAGGATAAAATGGCAGCGACTATTTGGGGTCCAGGGTCTGGCTTTGGGCCATTCCAATGTCAGTGCCCAATGTGTCAGGGTCAGCTTGCTATAATAATTAAGCTGCACTTCTCAAGCAGAAATCATCCCTAATATGGGACCTCGAACCTATAATATTGTGACCATATTCGAAAATGGCTGACTGCTCATGTGAACTTCTACCAAGCTGCAATGATGGCTGTTTAGTTTGGGTTTCCTACATCCTGAGCTCCATAATAAGCTTCCTCTCTGTTGGAGACTGCTTTCCTAAGACGTTTAAGCTAGAAAACTGGCAACCTAATTGCCAACGCAAGTTAGTTCATGATGCGTGCTGCACAAAATGCTGCTGCTGCTGCTGCTGCTGCTGCTGCTGCTGCTGCTGCTGCAGTCATCTTTGCATCTGTTGGACGACGTAGTGACAGCATAGGGAACCATACCTGCGACTGTCGACAGAACGCAGTTAACAACGCCAGCACCAGCATGCAAATGAGATCAACAAATACACTGTTGATAGCATCGCTGGTAAGACTAGTTGCCGCTGAAGGCTAGGGCGAGCGCACGGACACTTTCAGGAGCAACGCGCTAAGCCACGCAGTGTCCCTCACAACCTGAGGCTTGGGGCTTCTCAGCTCACAGAGAGCTCAGAAGCCGTGTAAAAAAAAGGTTGCTACTATGACCCTATGCAAACATGCACCATGGAAACTGCTTCCATGACATCAATCCTCAAACTGCCTTTGGTTGTGCTTATGCAATGGTCATGGTTCCTCGGGGATGGTACCTAATTCTCCCCTTAAGAGCTTAAGGCTACAGCTACAACGGGGACAAGTATGACCATGACTGGCAGCAGGGAACGCTTGCATGAACCCCTACGGACATGTGCCCTCACTTCGCATGCACGCACCCTACGAGCACAAACCACTGTAACAGACTCAAACATTCAGCCATTCCCACGACACCTTGTTTCCTGCAGACTTCCAGTTCAATAGCTCCTGCAGCACTCCCTCTTCAATTCAAGAAACCCATCCCTCTGAGGCCACAGATAGAGCTGGGACACCGCTTGAGGCGAAGTCTGTAGGAGGCTTGAGGGTGAAAACTCGAATCCTAACATTGCACATCCAGGCCCGCTAGAGACTTACCCAACATCAATTACTCAGTCAAGTCCTTGAGCTTCACGAACCCTAAGTCTCAAAACACCGCTGGACATCTGACAAGGAACCAGTAGTAGTAGTAGTAGTAGTAGTAGTAGTACTACGACTACTACTAGTAATAGTAGCAGTGGCAGTAGCAGTAGCAGTAGCAGTAGCAGCAGCAGTCATGCTTCATGCGGAGTCTCGGCCCGGCCCAAAGTAAAGTGCAACGGCATATGAGGATTTGAACGGGGATTTCCCGAAATTACGGCGACCTTGGGGGACCCTAGGCACATGTATGTGGGTTACAAAAAAGATCAAGAATGGTCTCTATCAAGAAATATGTAGACAGTTCCTGAGAAACTGAGGATCTCCGTTAGAAGTCTCCTTGCCCGTTTCGTTTGTGGGGAATCCCAGGTCCCATGGTACCTATAGTCTATGAGCGCAACCCACATTAGTGGAAACATCCTTAATGTAAGAGATCTTGCATCTGACCGCAAGGAGACATCCTGCCACAAAAAGAATGTGGCAGTTTTCTAAATAGGGGGATCCCAATATAGACGCACAAATGCTATACTCCTTTAAAAGGGGGCCCCCAAAAGGTATCCCTAATTTGGGGAAAGCCCCGTGTATTTTGACGCTACGGCATGGATGATTTCTATACATTGTTGAAGAGCTTACAGGGTCTGACAAATCCGTAACAAGGCAGGAGGAAGTAGTCCGGATACTTGCATCTGCAAATGTAGTGGCGCGAAGGCCGTGGACGAGCAGAAGCTCTTGAAGGGATCAAAGGATCTAACCTCCGGTTCTTGCTTTCAAGCGAATTGTCGCTTGCAGAATTTTCCGCCGCAGGTTCAGTGGAGTGTCCTTGTCGAGTTCTTCTACTTTGGAACATCCCTGTTGCTGGGGGGGACGGGTCTCATGGGATGTCATGCCCCAAAGTTTTCTCAATGATGACCTATGCAATGCATAGGATTCACCTATCCACGGACAGGTCTTGCTGGCTGCGTATCGCTGTGCCAGCCAGGGGATTGGGGTTCAATCGGAAAGGGGCTTTAGGCTTAAAAGGTGGTGAGCTCAAAGAAGCCACGCGAAGAATGCATGCATGCATATCTTTCTCAAGCACCAACTCCATCCTTGCAGGACTGGTCATGTGTAAGGTTGTCTGCAGGGGCTTCGGGTTGCGGGTAGCAGGTTTTGACTAGTGACTAGCACTGCAGCAAGAACCAGGAGGCATGATCCTAATATGGCCAGCGCTGCAGCATAACATTCCGGCTACTTCTCACGTCCTCCGTTGCTCGTTGCACGCTCTCTGAAGTAAGCCTTTCTTCTATGCCACGCATTTGTTCTGTCAGAATAAGACCCTTCAGCAGTGTCGTGGATTTGCCAAACTCAAGTTTGAGCAAGATGGTAACCGATGATTCTGAGGTCTCCTGCGGCTTCAATATCCTTGATTACTGACCTTCAGAGCCTTGAGAGCACAAGTGTCCATCTCAGAAAACCAAGGATCAAGAGTGACATTTGAAAGGGCCACGGAGGCGTTCGAACCAGCTGGAATACTGCACCTAATAGCAAGGAAGTAAAGCATCTTCTGTCCAGTGCTTTGGTGGGACTATTCTTCGAGCCCTAAGAAAATGGCAGGAGCGAATGTCGGCACTAAACTTACTTGGCTCCGGACTTGGTATACGCAATCCTATGGCCACTTGATAGGGCCATAGCCTCCAAAACTAGCCCCCGCTGCCACTTTCTGAGCGGACCTTTCCGCGGCAACCTCCGCAACTGCCCGCGCTCAACTGTCTCCGACACGTCCCTGTGCAGCTGGAACTGCCTGCCGGCGCAGGCTGTCAAGCTTTCAGACTGTGCGCATGAATAAGTCTGCGCAGTCGGACCACAGGCATTGGCATTCTTCAAGGAAGCTGCATGGGTCAAGGTTCAAGACCAGCAAGCATTCCAACCCAGGCAAGCATCTTTTTGTGGAACCATGTCCCTAGCCGGCGACGCCTACGCAGCTTACAGTCCAGCCTAGCGCGGAATGACTGGCATGGGAGGTCCCATTGCATGGACCTGAGCTACTGTTCTGACACACAGTGCTTGGGGCCAGTTGACAGTGCAATATGGAGCTTGTGCATGTGACCTCTCCCGACCTCCAATGTCAGACCTCCGTTTCAGAAGGCCTTACTCAGCGACTACTATATAGTATATCGGGGTTATATAAGGATACTGGAAAAGCAAATGGAAACTACTATGTCAATATTGTTTGCTAGTGAAGTTGTGCAGGATGCCCTCTGAGGTACCAGACCGGGGCCGGGTGCATGGATGGCGGCCTTGTAAGTGAATAGAGCGGGGCCACGCATTACGGCAGTCAAAATGGCCAACAGACTTGCACATGTAGTTCTGCAAGTTGCAGGAGTGGGTGTATTGTGTGTGATGGTTTAAATGAGGTTGTACCGGGGCCATATATAAGGACTTTCAAAGCAGGGTTTGCTTTGTTGCAGGTTTCAATCACTGGCATTTCTCCGTTCAACCCTCGCAGGACTTTCTGGCTGAAGGCAAAGCTAGCCCGGCCCAGCCTTGACAGACAGCAATTCCGATGGCTAGCTAAAGGCTAATGGAGTCATGTCCATGAACCTGGACCTAGCCATACAATTGCTCTATTACTACTACATTAACATATTGCTACAGTATCATATTACTATGTTACTATGCTACTATACTGAACAACTCTGGTTGCTGGTGCTATCAAAGACAAGATTAGCATGATGCGGGCATGAATATCAATGGTTTTCTGCGTGGTCATGGTTGCAAACGATTCACGCTGCCTGCCTGATAACTCATACATGGCAGCTATCATCGCAGACGACGTGATGATTATTTCTTCTACTATTACAGTATTAATAGTATTGTTACTATTTTTACAGCAAGTAAAAAAAAACACTTGGGAACTTGAATCCAGTGATGCTCGTGTACAGGGAACTCCTGCTGAGTCACGCACGGCGCTGCCATACCCGGGTAGTTTGGCATGAAGCCCTTGCATGAGCTGCAAGGTGCAGAGCTTTGCAGAAATTGTTAGGGTTTCGGGCTCAAAGTTTAGGGTTTAGGGTTGTTAATCGGTGAGTGAGTACAACCGGATGAGCCCTGAAAGGGAAAAATGGTACTTGACTGCTCTAAGGAAATGGGGCCTCATGCCATTTGGGTCTGAACTTCGGAAGTAATCTGGCGGTATATGCTCTGGCTACCTGTCCCTCATGTGGTCTCCCACTTCAGACAATGTGGACGGCGAATTGTGCACAATGCACAATGCGCGAGGCAACAGGATCTCATCCACCATGCAGATTGGTAGAGCAAACAGACTTACTAGTGGTCAGTAGGGAATGAGGAAAGATAATTCCTGTATACGTTATTCCCTGCGAACCGCCAAAAAGAGCCCACCTAGATCCTGCTAGAGCCCCCTACAGTCGAGTTCATCCACTTTGCGCTCTGCAGGACACATTCTCGTCTTCGACATACGAAAGCATGCAAAAAGGTCAGCCACATACGGCGTAGCGGTCTAGAGAATGAAGCATTCAGTAGGTCCCCGGCATATGGCGGTTTTGTCACCTCTTCTGCTTCATCGAGGGCCTGTGTTGCGTGCATATGAGCCACACGCGCACAGGCAATAATTGTCCAATGCTTCCTATGCCATAGTGAAGCATCACGCCAAGGCCACTACACCATCCCGGACGATGTCTACAAATTTCATCTGGGGCTGATAGCTGTGATTCAGCACATGTACGGGATTTCTTGCAGCAACAACCGTAGTCCAACTCACAATCCAACATGTGCACTGAACAACGTGTGCGCTGAATGTCGAGAGCGAAGTGCTTCTGCTGGTCTCTACCAGGACTCTAACAAGACAGCCTTTCATCCCGCAATCCCAAGCCCAAACGCCGCAAGTGGCCTTCTTTGGCGCCGGTGGCTCCTCCAGAAAGTACAGGTTGCTGGCTGAGTGGATCTTTATGTCCGACCTTCCTTCTGCTACGACGACTGCTGTTACTTCACCCGAAAAAGGCCCAAATCACTCGGAATGCAAGACGTCTCGAGCTGCCTTTCGTACTACAAGAATGTCTGCCCGCCGCATGCTACACTCAAGTTCGGTGCATATCGTTGGATCCACTCTGCACAATGCTGTTTCGAAAGTAACTGCACAAGCAACCTTCCGAAGCAATACCCTGTACGAGGGTACCCATGCCGCCGCTTTCTACACTTGCACTTTGTGAGAAGGTCGTCAGTGCAGAAGTGTCCAGATATTGGAAGCCCTGTAACGCAGAAGCACAATGCAATCTAAAATCTTTTGGCCTTGCAAGTACGTAGATGCAGATTGGCTCCGTACACGTTTTATACAATCTCGTGCTGTGACGGGATGGCGTATGATTGATGCGAATCATGGCGTACCTAACCCAACCCGCTTGGTCACAGAGTCTTCTCTGAAACGGGCTTCAAGCGCGCAGAAAGATACACATTGACGTTTGTTCATCTTTGCCCGTTGCAGTGTCTACTTAAGTCTACTTCCCAGCTTTGGCCAGCTAGTCTTTGATTTTTTTGTTGTCTGCTGCATGTGCCCTTCCATGGACCTTCCGCTGCAAGGTGCTTTGGGAATGGCTACATGATGAGCCAGTTTAAGCCAGTGACACATAATCAGACATCCCATGGAAGCCCCAAAACATCCCAAAACCTTCATGCCAGCCTCGGGGTCACGCAGTTTTGCTGGTTGCGTCTGGTCGATGTGCAAGATGTTTGGATGGATCGGATACTGTGGAAGAAGCACCTGCCGGACTGATGGTCAAGACATTGCATGGTGAACCTAAAAGTTTCCTGGCGCTTAAACAGCAAACCTTTTTGGCTCGTTTGCACATACCCAAAACGCTTACAGTCAGCTACGCAGCTACTAAGACAAGCCAGCATACAGAATAAGGAAAGTGGAGGCCGGTTGGGGGAGCAGGGTGTTTCCGTTCTGTGGGGCTCCTTGGTTCATGCTCCTCTACACTGGAAAAGGTTCTCTGAAGTTCCCAATGATGATTTCTCAAACTGGCACGACGCATTAACCATAGCCCTTCTAGTATTCTACCCACGCCTCAACTTATGGGCTCTGCAGAACATGGGAAGATGAATATCTTGAAGCCCATACCCTTTGTAATTTCAACCCCCCAAATCCCAATTTCAGACCCTGCACTCTCAAGCCACTTCACAGAACAACCTCACGAGACTCCTCTTATGACCCCTTACAAGCTTAATGCCCTAGACTGCTTTCATTATGCTATAGCAGCTCCCTACTATCGTATTGTAGAAGTGCTATACCCTGAAGAAGGGCCCTACATTTGACTAAACACCGCCGTATGACCGTCTGAAATCCCTATAAAAACCAAATACCCCCGTACCCGTTACAGGGTGGGGCCTGGATCCAGCCCACAGCTAAAACCCAAACCCTACCATGACCTGGTTGCCTTGACGGGGTTCTCACCGTGGCCTTCGGCCGCGGCTTTGACCTGTGTGGAGGGTAGCCTACGATTACCGGCACCAAGAGGATTATGGGCACTGCAGCAATGGAAAATAATGGAAAAGAAGTGAGGAAACGACATGGACAGTATAATGGAAACTGGGATTGTAGTAGCTTTTAGGGTTTGGGGGATCAAGGGGCACGTAGTAAATTGGCTATACTAGCGATAACTGGGGTCACTGCATGCCTATAGGGGTAGCAAGTATACACGCACACACACCAATTCCCCCGACCTATCCGACCCTCTAAGTATTCTTCACGCATGGAGTACTGTCACGGCTGTCAAGGAACAAATCAAGCCTATTTATCTCCCCAAACCCTGGACGCTAACCCTATACCTTACATCCACACCGGGAAACCTTTTCCGCCAGATCCCTTCACTTTTACCCCCTCAATGACAAATCGTTCAAAGACTCCAGACACAACGATCGCCTGAATCCTAATCACCGCCCCGAGAAACAAAAAGACGGTATAGACCCCCTTGAGTACATAGAATAATTATGGGGTATATGGGGATCTTTTTATAATAGACCCAAAGCCATATTCTATCTACTTAAGGGGGGCTATATGGGGTATATGGGGATCGTATTATGATAGACCCGAAGCCATATTCTATCTACTTAAGGGGGACTATAATCCACAAGTTCGCCCTAAAAGCATCACTTCTGAGCATAAGCTGCGGCTGCGAATCGCCCCTAAACCTTGACACCCTGACCCTATATAAGCCTATATAAGCCCTAGATAGTCCCTATAGAACCCATTATAGTACCTTCCATTTTCCTTTCCAGTATCCCCTATAGAAAGCCAATATATACCCTATATAATCCCTGAATCACCCCTATTTCAACCCTGTAGTCCCTGTAGTTTCCATTTCCTTTTCCAGTATACCCTATAAAACCCCCCTGTATAGCCCTAAACCCTATATAACCCCATGACAGTAGTTTCCATTTCCTTTGTCCATTATCCCCATATTACCCTATAAACCTTTATAGTTATTTTAGTAGTTTCCATTTTTCCATTTCCTGAAATTCGTTTTGGTGCCCTATATAACCCTAAACCTAAACCCTAAACCCTATACAACCCTAAACCTAAACCCTAAACCCTATATAACCCTAAACCTAAACTCTAAACCCTATATAACCCTAAACCTAAACCCTGAACCCTATATAACCCTAAACCTAAACCCTAAACCCTATATAACCCTAAACCTAAACCCCATATAACCCTAAAACTGACATATAGCGTCCCTGCAAGCCTTGGCAGCCTCGGAGCCCAGGGCTTCTGAGATGGCCTTCAGAGGCTTTAGGGATTAGGAGCTGAATCTTGGGTTTAGGGTTTGGGATTTAGGGCTTGGGGTTTAAAGGTTTAGGCCTTCAGAGGGTTTAGTCAAGGGAGTTTTTCAGGTGGATAGTTATCAGGTGGGTACAGTTTCATGATGTGCGCTCGCTACTTCTGATCCCGCATGTACGTGGCATCCGCTAGTCGAGCTAGATCAAACGGGGAGGTGCGCGGTCCAAGCAATGTGGGTGTTGGGCTCCAGAATGAGGACTGCCCGATCAGTGGGGCCGAGTGGTCAGAATGAACCTTCACATCTGCCAAGTTGCTTTCGACACCTTCAGACCACCGTAGCACACGCCTGGCAAGTCGGCAGCATGACGAAGCCCTCTTAGGAGTCAAGGGCTCCTTTGTTGATTGCACACGTGACGAGGGATTTGCTTTATAAATCCCGGGAGCATGCACTCTTTTCTTGTGTGGATTGCGATGAAACTACAGAGAGTTATTTGTAGTTGAAGCTTGAAAGCCGCCACCGATGCAGTCCCAAACGGCGTGCAGCACAAAATGCCCCGAAGCGATCTTCATACCGGTTGTGTGGAGAAGAAATCTACGTCCTACGGACTTGAACTATTATAGACTTTGAGGTCAAGTTTGGGAGGCCCATGGTCCCATGCTGGACGTGGTTTGGCATTAACAGGTCTTTGCACGTCAAGGCTGCAACTTCTGCAGCTTGGACCCGGAACCCGCCCATGGGTTAAGGCCCCACAAACATTGTTGTCCACTCGTGCTTTTGTGGGGATTATGTATAGAGATCTGACAAGCTCTAAAGTTGTTCAAGTCTACCCTCAAGAACTTGTAAGGATTTAAACCTCAAACCTGCCGGGCACGCTCGGTGGCAATTGCGGGATGCTGGGCCCACTCAGTAGGCTGTTGAGCAGCGAAAGGGCCTGTGCCTGCAGTGCTCAAAGCGTGTGATGGACTTTGTTGCATCTGTGAGGATCTTTAGGACGTCCCACCGGAATCGGAACAGCTCCGGCACAGATAGGGTCGTTATGAGTTGCAGAAATTCTTAGAGATGTCGCCAGCTCGAATGCTTTCCAAGGCTCGGCTAGTTAGAGCTACCGCGCAGATGGCGAGCTTAGCCGAACACCTTTTTCTGCACGTTCCATGATTAGCCTATCCACTCCCAAAGCATAGTAGGTAACGTCCGTCCCAAAAAGAGCATCTGGGGGACCAAAGCACCCACGAACGAAACATCAAACGTCATCAGTCAAATGCGGCCATGCCCAAACCATCCCCAGAAGCTTTTCACGTCAAGTATGCCTGCACCTTTCAGATGCGGACTGCCTAAACCCATTCTTCCCAATTTCTTTTGGCATTGCAAGCTTCGGCCGTTAGTCCTCACATTCTACAAGTCACCCTACCCACCAACCATCGCCCCGACAGATTTGTAACAGCCCGGCCAGAAGAACTTCTTCATCAGAGGTTGCTGCTGGATGCAACTCCTCGCAAGGCTGGGAGTCAAAAAACCAACCCGCTGGCAATGACATCAGCGCTGCCAGGGGCTGTCTCAGAAAGATGTCGGACACATGTAGGAGGACTTGTACAGGACAAGGATTTTTCGGAGCCTAGAGCCCTACAGTGCTGGAACTAAAGGCCCGTTAAAGAAATCTATTCATGCTTTTGACTTGCGACAGCAACATCCTAAAGGTTGCGGCGTGCCGTAATTCTTGATCTACGAAGTCCTGAAACGTCCCTGCTAGAATATAGCATATTTCCATAGTGGCATAGTATATTCTAATGTATTGGGAAGAAATTTTATGCTAGGGGGTGTGGGGTTTTCAGCAATAGGGGGCAGCGGATGCTTCCGAAGTTTGTGGAGCGCCTCACCTGGCCTACTCTGCACTCAAAACAGGAAAGGCTAAGGCCTAACTAAACATCTATGCATAGCCAGACCTCTGTTGCCTTTGCGTAGATGCTAATGTAGACCTCTGATTTATAAACCCCTTCCCCTTAATAGGGATTATAATAGGGATCCTAATATTCAGGCTTCAGAAGTGGGGGTTTATTAATCATGGGTCTACATTAGACTGCTAGACTTGTGGCAACCTCAAAGCTTGCTCCATGATTTGGAAAATTCAGCCTCTCAACTCCTGTACCTCTCTCGACAACGCACTGAAATCTATATAAGAGCCCCAGCATGGTCTCAGTCCAATAGCTGGGCAACTGAGACTCAATCATTGCCTTCAAGGTTTGGGCGAGAAACTCTTATGTGGCCTGTTGACCCTCATAATGGAGAATCAAGCACAAACTGAGATGGAAACTACTATGTACTATATACCGGGTGCATTGGGGCACAGCTCCACGTAAAAGATCCGTGTGTACCCTAAGATAGCTAGATGAAGCCAGTGAATTATCCGTTATCCTAAACACAAATATAGCTAAGCGCCACAGCCAGGCATGCTTAGGAAAAAGGAGTCTACCAGAGATGATTTTCTTATCCAACCATCCGAAATCCTGATCCAAGCGCGTTAAACATGGACCAGAATGCACTTGCGAACAGAAGTGTTCCTACTGCAACCCCCATACACAGGCCACCGGGCTTTCAACAACTCACATCCCGTAACAGCCTGACTAGCTTCACAAGGGCTTAAGTGTAGAGAATACCAGAATGTCTTTGACCAGGGCGAACATAGCACTTTGTTTGGTGTTTAAATTACAGGACATTCTGTTTGTAGACTTCTGAGCTTCCCGCGGGTCTGTGATGCAGCGTTCGCTGCGAGGCATCCGCGAAGGGCGCAGGGGGCGCTGGCCCTGAACTTCCACACATTCTGGATCACGCGGGGAACACTAGCGATCAGTAGCGGCTTTCTGGTCAAGGGTTCAGGGTACTGTTCAAGACAAATCACTCTGGAATATGCCAAGGCCCAAATCCCATGTAATAACATAGGTCGAAGCCCTCCTGTGCAGTCTTCCATAACTCTGAAAAGCATCATGCAGTGCACCAAAAACGCAATCTTTATACCAACGCCCCCTCCCCCCCAAAAGCTACGACATGCAGCTGATTGGCTAAGCTGGAGCCGCTGTGCCTCGTGTTTGCATTTGGGCTTACCTTCAATCAATGCCTGCATCGCAGCCGACAAGAAGTCAGGGCCCAGGGAGTCCATGGGTTTCATCAGAGTATCTGGACGCAGGCCTGATAACAAAAAAGAAAATGGCCCGAGCAGGTAACAGAGAAACTTAATATCTGGAGTGACAACTGGGTCCTTAGTCTTGCCTTGCTAAGCAACCTAGGACCACAAAACGTTTGGGGCACCGTTTTCCTTACGCAAAAGAACGTAGCCAGTGTTGACGATTTGCTGACAGCAGTTTAGGCCTAGGCTCAACCTCGAAGGTGCCAACCGGTTCCTACACAGTTCCAGACCATTCATGATACTTGCTCCAAGTACGTGCTGGCCGCAAGAAGAATATCTTGAATCCGGAGCAATAAGCGGGCGCGATGAGGACGCCCTGATCTAGAATCACCCGCAAATAATGCATCCCCCAACCTAACTTCAGGAAAGCAAGAACAGGCCTGAAGGGGTAGGGGGGCCGCTGGACAGCACAGGCATAGGCGGGACGCCTGCGCTCCAAATGCTCGCAACATCTCGCAACATCTCGCAACTTGCAGTGGGGCCTGTTGGCGGATTCAAGGCTGCATGACCCTATGACGCCCTGAGACTTTTTGGTAGCATGGTCCCCAATTTCGCAACCTCTGGGTCGTGCAGGGTATTCCCATGCAATAGGCGCACATATCTGGAAATCAGGGGAACAGCATATTGGTAGAACAGGTTGGGGTCATCTTGAGCGACAAGCGCATCTAACAAAACAAATGATGAACTCCAGTGGTGGACATGTCGATAGTAATCCCCTCCCTCTAATATTAACCCCCCAACCCACCCTATTCCATTGTGGTATGTTATATTACATTGGTAACATCTACTGTTAGGGGGGGGGGGTGGGCAGACTTAATGTTGGGGGGGAGGAGATCAAGCTGCATCCGGGGGTTGTGGTTGCGGGCTCGGGAATGCGCCTTGTTGAGGATGGAGAGCTTAGAGCTCTAGAGTTTGGACTTGTGGCTTTCGGCTTCCAGCTTCCGGCTTCTGGCCGGTTTCTCTTTGGCTTACCGTCGGGGGCGGCAAAGTCTTTCACTCTAGATACGATCGTTGAAGTTCTTGGTCGGTTTTGTGGAACCCCCAATCTGCTATTCTCGCATCTGTCAGGGTTGGTATTGCACCCAACCCCGTCAATCCCCAAAACCCTACACAATGGAAGTGGCACCCCATAATGACTTTTGGTTGAACCCTGAACTCCACACCCCTACTACAACCCTAGACCCGTAGGCCCAAACCCTCAAATCAACTCCCTACACATCCTACGACCTAAACTCCCCAATCTAAGCCCTAACCTGCAAATTCATAACCCCAAGCCCAACTCAAAACTAAGCTTCAAAGCCACAACCCTAAACCCCGAACTCAAGAGTCGAAAGTGCAAAGGACTATAACCCCAATATATACCCTATATAGCCCGTTATAGTAGCTTTCATTCCTATTTTCCATTATCCCTATATAACCCCTATAAGGAGTGATGGCTGGCCTCTGCTAGGGGTCGGTGGTATCGAGCTGGGGGGCACCGACCCAGGCGTCACTGGCCAAGACCTTGGGTTAATGTCAGGGCCTAAACGATCGGTACAGTATGGTATTGGGGCCTCTACAGCAACAACCACATCTATGGATTCTGACGGTTTTTTCCCAGTTCTTCAAGCTTGGACTGTGGAGTTCTCAGTTTTGGGAATTAGCGGCACGTCGCTGCGTAAAGGGCAGCACCAAGCATTTCTTGTGCCTGCCTCACAGATCTTACAGCACTTCCCTTCTGCTGGGGTTTCTAAGGAACCAAGATATGGCTTATAGAGACTTTTGTAGGAGATTGTAGGGGAACTACTGTAGGGATCAATTTCTCCCTTCCCAACTATAACCACCAATGAGGAAAACACAAAGATGTCAAACACATTCTTTTCGAATTAAATCCCTGCACCCTAAACCCTAATCCCTATAAACCCCAAACCATGAACCCTTCTCCACGTGGTTCAACATCTCCATACCTTGACTGGTTGCCTGCGAAAACCAGGGATCCCCTCTGTACCCCTAGTCAGAGTTCCAGAAGTGTAACCCCCTGCATGCCTAAGTATCTTGTTAGACGACGAACTTCGAAACAGCATATGTGCATTTTCATAGAGCCCTGAGTCTATTCAGCACCCCGAGATCCCAAGCTTGAGGAGGTTTCTCAATAGTGGCCCTCTATGCAGAGTACAAGTTCATCCTGGAGTTGCCCTTGTAAAGGATCATCCTGGGATGATATTTGAGAAGCACTCATAGACGAATCATTCATCCCAATCTAAACCCTAAACCCTAAACCCTAAAAACCCGAGGCCAGCGGCGCATAAGCCGAGGGAGTAGGCAGCCTCAGGCTTCGTAGTATGGAGGTGACAGGGGCAAGGCATTTTAAAGGGTACTCAAAATTCTTGGTCCCGTTTGGGCCGCTCCATTCATGCGGCATGTAGTCAGCGAAGCTTGCGCTTCACAACACAGTAAAAAAAGAGTAACAATTCAGGCTTGAAGTGGGCTTGTGTTGCAAATTTGCCGGCCGGTAATTAGAACCAGAACCAGAGCATGAGAAAAAAACATGCCGAAGGTGAATTCGGATGTTCCACCAGGGCCACCTGGAATCCTGGCAAAATGCTTCAAGCGAAGCCCTAAACCCAAACCGCCTAACCCCCTTAAAGCTTAAACCCTTAAACCCCACACCCCTATAAACCCTAAATCCCTAACGCCCAAACCCTAAAACCCCTAAAGAGGTTCTAGCTGCCAGGGAGCCCCTGCACTCTAGAGCTTGGCACGGTGTGCTAAGGCCGCTGCAAATCTGAGAGCTGGCATGGCCCTGGCTTTTCATGCAAGCCAGCCGGCCTGATTCATTAAGTGAGGGTTTTTGTCAACCTAGTTTATAACGGTTTGGGGTATGCTTTCAACGCCTCCCCGTTGGAAAGGCTGCCAAACTATAAACTGCCCAAATAGAATGCTGGGCCCTTTGCTCGGAAAATCCTTCGGGCAAAGATCTCTTAGGGTGCGAGCCTTGTTAGCTCAACAAATGTTTCCCCCAGCGTGTGCCCCGCCAATATGTTTGGGCTTCTCTGACTTCTCTGGGGAATATCTCATACTAGAGTGTGGTTAGTACCAGGAGGATGTGGAGCCGAGGCTCTTCCTGTGATGTGAGGAACCTGGAGAAGGATACCAGCCCCTTGCTTCCTGTGGATCTGCTTAACAGGATGGACGCGCTTTTCTCGGAGGCGGGGTCCTTATGGAAGTCGCATTATACAGGCGGCCTCTCATTTTGAGATGTTATGAGAAAAGCCCCTTCGCGAAGCTACTCACATGGGATTTCTCTCGAGCGTTTTCAGCGGACAGCTCTTCACCTGCCTGGGGCGATCGTAGGGGGTGTCTTTGGCACGCATCGTGAAATCTAGGCCTGGGTAGAACAGGGCCTGAGGGCAGATTCTTTCTTAGAGTGCAAATTTTGGTGCTACATGGAGACCCAGATGGAGATGGGCTGTTTCATCGAGCATTCCGACATTGGTTCTGAAAGTCCAAGCGAAGCTAGACTTTCTCTGCAGAAGCTCATGCCACAAAACCTTACGGGCCCCATCTCAATCAAAGGTGCCCTAGATTAGGGTTTCAGGACTTTAAGGTGTAAGATGCCCCGTTGCTGAAGCCCGTCATAGTCAGTTCGACCTTAGATCCTGGCGCTTCATAGCCAGGAGGGGCTGCTAGTTTGGGCAGCGCTGGCGTCGGAATGCGGGAGGCGGCTCCCCGGGGGCTGCCACCTCATCAGGTAGGTGAGGGGAGGTTCTCTTTTCGAATCATTAAAAAATGGGCCGTGCCTTCCACGCCTTTGGATGCTCATGGCGAATGTATTGGGTGCGAAAGGCTACAATCGAACGACTCCCCTACGAAACGAGGCCATGAAGCCTGGTGAAACACTATTCTCAACACTTTACTTGAACTGATCATTGCTTTACACAAGCTGTGAGGAAGTTCAGAGCCGTGCTCCCGGCTTTGTCTGAGGATTACGCAGCTTAGAGCGTTTGCGCTAACCCCCAAGCTCACTTGGGAACAGGACTCCTTCACCTACTCCCGTTCTCTCTGTCTCTTTCTCTTCCTCTCTCGTTTTGCAATCGGATCTGAGGTCCAAGCCGGGTAGTGCTGTATGCAACATGTGACGGCGCACTAGTGTACCAGCACATGCACCGTGGGCGGCTCTCTGTCTTTGAAATGAAGAACGACCCACAGTCCCCCCTGCACCTGCAAGCAGGATCTCACCCGTCTTGCATAGTCCCAAAGCCCTCATCCCGAAATCTTGAACTCCCAGACCAGGCGTGCAACCCTGCTCAAACGAACCATCCTCAGCCAAGCAGCGGTCATCAGAAACCATTCTGAAACTTGAATCACGAAGCGCTGGGCGGGGCTCATGACAACAGCGCCGAATTCGTAAACCGTCTGGGCCCCAGAATCTCACAACTCCCGAAGCTCCACGGCCCGACCCCTTCAAACCCCATACCCAAAACCTTTCTGCTGAAAACTGAGCCCCAAGCCTCTCTCGCTACATACCCTCTTCCCATGAAACTCCGCAGAAAATCCCTATAACCCCAATCTATCTCCCTATAGAACCCTATATAACCCCAATTTTCCATCATCCCAACATATCCCCGATATACTATAGTAATTGGTCCACGGCGCGTATTCTGCCGTGGGTTTTAAAGCACTTTCGCTCTTCTGCCTACGGTGACCAGAGCATCCATGCTAAAATCATAATAACATTCGTGTTCCTAAAGCATACGATTACCGGAGCATCCATGC
>CAJNIZ010002677.1:176-18772 GCA_905231905.1 Symbiodinium pilosum
TTGGGGTATGGGATTCTTTATATCTGTGTAAAAAGGATCCTTTTTTCTTCCTAGGGTAATGTGGGCTAAGTTTAGGGTTCAGGAGTTTAGGGTTCAGGGTTTTGGGGTTTAATTAGGGTTCAGAGTTTAAGGAGCTTAGGGTTTAAGGGTTCATGGTTTAGGGTGTTGAGGGCTTTGTGTCGGGTTCCTGGAGGTTGCGGGCTCGGGTCTTGCTGTTTTCAGGGGACGGGGTTGTTTAAGGATATCTGAAAGGTTTGTATGAATGTAGACTTATTCTTTGCGGGGAGTATGCAGCAGGTTGAGGCAGATGCGAAGGCAATCTTGGGGAATATGGAACATGCCGCATATCCTTAGAGCATCTAAGCCCTAAACCCTAAACCTCTTAGACAACGTAGAATGTAAATAGAAGTTAGGCCTGTATGCCATCCTTGGCCGTAACCGCGACCCAAAAGTTTCAACCCCCTGCAATTACTTCCAGAACTTGCATCCTCAACCCTAAGCCCTA
This sequence comes from Symbiodinium pilosum, assembly GCA_905231905.1. Classification (NCBI taxonomy): domain Eukaryota; class Dinophyceae; order Suessiales; family Symbiodiniaceae; genus Symbiodinium; species Symbiodinium pilosum. The sequence continues at coordinate 682 of CAJNIZ010002677.1, forward strand.
AGTCCTCTGCCCTGACTCCAGAAATCTTAATTCCTGAAGCCCTAAGTCCTCTGCCCTGATTTCTTAAACCCTACTGCTTGTGTGGATCCCGGCGTGCAGGGTCCACGACTTCAGAAAACCAAGTATAGCCCTCACTCTTGGGGAACCTTGGTATTGCATGGTAGGTTCCCAAAATAGCGGGACCCAAATATAGACCCCATAAGATTAGAATCCTTATCATAAGACCCACCCAAAATGGTACCCCCTCAATTTTAGGAAACCCGCAAATACCCAGTCATTAACCATCCAGCATCGCGGACGGCCAAATCCACCTCCGCGAAGTCACGACTTCTCACCCGCGTAGGGCTTAGGGTTTAGGGTAAAACTACCCCTGAGCCCGAAACCGGGCTTTGCCGAACTTAGCACGGAAACCCTATTACCTTATACATGCCCACATCAGGGTAAGTTAGTCTAAGTTCATTAACAGCAAACCAGCGGAGCCACTTGGAGGGTCAGGGAACTTTGCAAATGCTGAAGCATGGATCGAATCCTTCAGTGACTCCAACTTTGGCAGCAGATCAGGTGACAAGGAAGAGCACCAGCGCAGGGTGCATATGAGCTATAGTCTAAACTCCTTAGAGGGGGATATATAGGGGACTACTATAGGGGTTACTAAGGGGGATACTAGGAGTTTAGATTATGGCTCATATGTGTGTTGGGCAATGTTTTGCACACTTCCTCACGCAGCCAACAACGTGTGATTGCCCTCAGCTCCGGAGAGGCAGAACTCCTTGCATCAGCCGGTGTGCTATGTGATTGCATGCTTGTGGCGCACTTGCGTATGCTTTGCATGTTACTTGGATATAATCCCCCCTTAAGTAGATAGAATATGGGGGTATATGGGGATCTTATTATAATATACCCAAAACCATGTTCTATCTACTTAAGGGGGACTGTACCCCTCCGCCAATCATACATCATGTTGACAGCACAGCAGCACTAAGTGCACTGAGGAGGCGAGGTGTTGGGAAGAACTTAGTTAGTAGGTTAACAACCCCTATAACCTATTTAGTAACCCTAGTCATCCCAATTAATTATCAATCTACTTGCTAAGCCCCCCTGACCCTAAACTCTACGCCCTAAACCCTAGACCCTACATACTATAGTAGTTTCCATACTCTTTTAAACTTAGCCCCCCTAACCCTCCAAGCAGGAACAAGCAACTACTTCTTCAGCTGCGGCAGCAGCGGCTGAAGCATCAGCAGGAGCTTTCGAAATAGGGCTTAGGGAGTGGGTGTGGGGCAAATTCGGATGAAGGCTTGCCAGGTTTCAAGTGTTACGTGGGCCGCCGTAAGCTTTAGATACTGCGCAGCAATTTCAGATCCAAAACTCTGAGCCCAGCACCCTAATCGCTTTGCCCCACCCTAAACCCTGCAGCCTAAACCCTAACCCTGAACCTTTCCAAGCATCAGTCCTGAGCCATAATCCCGACCCCCCCAGCCTCTAAGCCTTGTATTCGGAAGGACAGGGGGATTGAGCAAGTAGACTGATAACCCCTATAGCCTATAGCCCATATGAGCTATCGTCTAAACTCCTCAAAGGGGGTTATATAGGAGACTACTATAGGGGTTATTAAGGGGGGATACTAAGAGTTTAGACTATAGCTCATATAGAAACACTAGTTACCCTAATTATTATCCTACTTACTAAGTCCCCGCGACCCTCCAAGGTATGAGCTCAAGACCTTGATTCTGCGGACCAAGTCATAGAGCCCAGCGGGAAAAGAGTAGAACCCTAATATTTGGGTTTCCCAAAATTATCTAGGGTTATATATAGGGTTATATAGGGATATATAGGGATATCTAGGGTTTAGGATTTTGGGTTTAGGGTTTCCCAAAATTGGGGGTATTTTTGGGGGGATCCACATAATAAGGACTATAGTATCTTGGGGTCTATATTGGGGTCCCCTTTATTTTGGGAAACTACCATGTGTGGTGTCATGATTCCCGGAATCCTTAGCCCATCCTTCTTGGATGCATACGGATAAGCAAAATCCAGTTATGACTCCTGTTGAGATTATGAACGCGTTGAAGCCATTTTAGGGGACTAAGGGGGTGGTATGAGCAGGTTCTGTGGACAGTCAGAAGATGTCAATAGTAGGTTATAACTACCCATGGACCTCCAAGTACCAATGAACCCTAAATCCCAGGCACCAAATCTAAACCCTGAAGATACGTATTCAGCAGTTATCTCTGGCGGTCACGGGTCCTTACGCCCTGAACCGGGTCGAGGGCCCTTCTTGCCACAGGTCATTACCCTGAACATGGAGCCCTAAACCTCAAAGCCCTGAATCCTAAGCCCCAAGCCCTAAACCCTAAACCCTATATAACCCCATTATGGTAGCTTCCATGCTCTTTTCCATTATCCCTTAGGTCAATCCCCCCTATAGTAATGGCTCCTTAATATAGAGTTAATAGGACCTTAATATACCTACAAGAGTACCTTGTGGTACCCATTACTGGGTGGGGGATTGACCCAAATTATCCCCATATAAAAACCTCAAGTCCTTACTTGTACCAGCATCCTAGAGGAGCTGAAGCTTTGGCAGGCTCGGGGTGGCGACTCTTGGTCGTTGGTTTCGGGTTTTGGGCTTAGGGTTTTAGGGTTTAGGGAAATCCTATATCCTAAACCCTAAACCCCTAGAAGGGTTTTGAGCTTATAGAGCTTGGGTTTTAAACGGCTTTTAGGGCTTGGGGGTTTTGGGGTGTGGGGTTCGTCGGGTTGACAGGGAGTGGGGGTGTGGATTCCTGCCTAGAATCTCCATGTAAACCCCAAACCCTAAACACTAGACCCCTTAAATGGCGCGACTATTTCTTCCCCAAGAATTCCCTGAATCATGAGCCCAAACAAAATCCTAAACATGTGGAGCCCACCAAGGAGCCTTCGGATGCCGGTGAGAGTGCGACAGAGAGTTTGCTGTCCTACCTCCAAGGCCTCTGACTTGAGGGTTTAGGGTTTAGGGCTTAGGTTTTAGGGCTTGGGGTCAGGGGGACTTAGTATGTAGGTCATTCATGTAGATAACTAGAGTTCGTTTGTGGATTATAGGGGTTATTAAGCTACTTACTATGTCCCCCTGATGCTCCAAGTAGGGTTGAGGAGCTGGCGGACTCTTCTGCAAGAGAAGACCTGAGCATGCTGTTCATCTCCTTATCAGTATATTTGGAGGGTCAGGGGGACTTGGGAAGTAGGTTAATAGCCCCTATAACTCCCATGGTAACCCTAGTTATCCTAATTTTTAGCCTACTTAGGAACTCCCCCTCACCCTAAACCCGAAACCCTAAATAATGTAGCAGCTTCCATTTTCGTTTCCATTATTCACCTACTTACTAAACAGGGATTTGTAGGAGTTTGGGTTCTATGGTTTGACAGGTCTTCAGGACATCATGGGAATGTGCATTCCACCTCCCAACTGGTATTGGAGACCATCAGGTCCCTATTTGGGGTGCTGAGGGGGGGGGTTCATCAAGCAGGGCGCTAGCAAATCTTGCCATACTTGATTGAAAGCTCCTGCACGACACTTGATATTTTGAATGCGTACCCTGGTCTACTAAGGTGATCCAGGATTTGGTACTTTCCCAAATTAGGGGGACCCCAATATAGACCTCAACATACTATAGTCCTTATTATAGGGACCCCCAAAAAGTACCCCTAATTTTGGGAAACCCCCCATTTCTCAACAGCACCAAAACGCATAAATCCTTACATAACCTTTCCAATGTCATTTTCCATGTTCTTGTCCATCTGATTCTCTATTATCGGTGTAAAATCCCTAAACCTTAAACCCCAAACCCTATACCCTAAACCCTAAACCCTTTACCCTAGACCCCAAACCCTGTACCCTATACCCTAAACCCCAAACCCTATACCCTAAACCCCAAAACAGAAACCCGACATCCTGAAGTTAGGGTTTACGGCTTAGGGAAGCCGTCTTTCAGGCGCATCCGATGAGCAGGACAGTCACTTGGGTACGCAACAGAGACCAAATTCTTCTGGGTTGCTGTTAAGACACTTAATTTAAGTTACTATCTTGGGGAAACCCTATTATTTTCTATNNTTAACAGCAACCCAGTCTTTTGGATAACTTTTCTTACTGGGGGTGAGTAGGGAAGAAGGGAACGTGACATACGAGGATTATACATGGATTACATTTCTCATTCCCTGCTAATCCCTTGATGCTCAGCAGGGGTTAGGTATTGTAGAGGTGATAAGGCCATGAAACTGATGCATTACCCTCACGAGAAACTCCAAGGGGGGCTATATAGGGCATCATATAGGGGAATATTATAGGGGTTGTTAAGGGTTTATGGTTTTAGGGTTTAGGGTTTAGAGGCTAGAGTGGGTTGTTAGCTGTTTCTCCTCGCTTCATGGTTGAGGGATCCCATCACATGCGGGTGGCGGTAGAAAGTTGGCATTTCATGTGAAATAGAGCGAGTGATTGAATCCGTTGCCTGACCTAAGTAAAGTGGGAATTGTTCACCTGCTGTCATAACTCCAAGAATTCCGACATTGGGTGAGAAGCCGTCTCCAACAGAACTACTGTGACAAACACCTAGATGCATTCCTAGGGCCTGTTGGACTTCGTTGAATTAGCAGCGTTCCTTTTAGCAATTTCAAACAGATGCTCGAACCTTCACCAGGGCCTACACACAGATTGATGAGTTGCAAAATTGCGGTGCCGTCCTTGTACCCCAAAAAGTGAGCTGGCATACTATGAAGAGTACCCAGAAGAAGCCCATTGAGTTACAACATGACCCACGTGTAAGCTGAGTGGGGAAAATCCAAGTTATGACCCATGTCCTATCGGCTTAATTACTATTACAGATCATCTAAATGCGTAACATGTTTCTGAAAACTGTATCATACGGCGCAATACAGGTTCAGCATCCGCACCCCTTTATAAGAGCAATTCCTATTTTGTTTCATTGTATTTTTAGGGCGTATGTTTCATCATGGGGGTTGGGGGATTATAGTCCCCCTTAAGTAGATAGAATACGGTGTCTATGAGGACCTCTTTATACAAAGCCATATTCTATCTACTTAAGGGGAGCTATTAGTCTCAGAGAGAGCGGATGAATATGAAAGGTCAGCTGCAGCGAGATCTTTCAGCACAATCTATGGAGACTGCACCTTGGTGAAATGAGATCAGTATCAGTATTCGTATTAGTATCAGTAGTAGTAGCAGTATTAGTATCAGAGTATGAAAGTATTAGTACTAGTATCAGTACTAGTATCAGAGCATTAGAGTATTAGAGTATTGGTATCGGTGCCAGGCCTAGTATCAGCATTAGTATTCATGAGCCATGTTCCAAGAATGTTGCCCCCTACACTAGATAGGGACGCCCCCTAGTCAGGAGCCATCCTTTCTTGTTGCTTGGCAAAACATCACCATGAAATCCCAGTGTACAACCCTGATTAAAAACGCCCCCTTTGAGAGGTCTTAATATTAGGATCCCTATTACAATCCTTATTAAGGGGAGGGGGTTTATGAATCATGGGTATGGGTTAACTTCTAAGTGAAGTAGGGGTTTGCAACCCCAACCGCAACCCGGAACCTAGCAAGGCACATAGTTGGCATTTTACCAAATTGAAAGGTACCTTATTGGGGGCTCCTATAACGAGATAATGGTATTTTGGGGCCTATATTGGGGACCCCCTAGTTTGGGAAACTACCAGAAATAGTGTCAGGGTGTGGCGTTGTGGTTTTGGCAAGCGTGTGCTTTCTTTGGGTCATTGATGTGTGTATACACATACATGCATGTGCATCCTTCTGTTTCAAGGCGTCTTTTGACAGGACGATAAGGCAAGATATACACTCACAATCAGCCGCCACAAGTGACACCAATCGATGGAGGGGTAGTAAGATTGTTCCACTAGGCGAGGCCCAGAAATTCCTTCTCGTACTGCTTTTGTATTAAGATGTCCCAAAGTCAACCTTAAACCCTAACCCCTCCAACCCTAAGTCCTATAGTCATAAGATGAAGTTACAGAGTTAAAATCTCGGGGGTTTGAGGTTGGTAAGTCACCTCATCATTTCTGTCACGGAGAGGACTTGCCACCAAAGCTCAAATGATGAGAGTTCACAGACTTCTGTATGGGGTGGCAATTGTAAACCCTAAGGCCTAATCCCTACTAAACCCTAAACCATAAACCCAGCTGCTCTGTGGGCTTTACTTTGCAGATCTGCTGTGGGTAAAGAAGAGGCGACGCAACAAAAAGAAAAACAAAGCCTTAGTGGCCAAAGCTCCCTTATACGCCCTAAACCCTAGGGTTAAGGGTTGAGGGTTCAGGGTTTAGGGTCTAGGAGGGTGTAGGGTTTGGGTATAACCCCCTCCCCCCAATATTACAGCCCCCCTCCCACCCCCCTAATATCAGATACTCCCCCTTGTAATACGCTATAGCATATTGGGAGTATTTGATATAGGGGGGGTGCGGGGGTTTAATATTATATTCCCTGAGCCGGAAACCCCAGGAGGGTATAGGGTTTGGGTAAAGCATAGGGTGTAGGGCTTAGGCGCATGGAATATGACATGGACAAGGGAATGAAACGGAAACTGGGTGTATAAAGAGGTTTATAGGGCTGTAACGTCGGAAAGAAACCCTTAACAGCTTAACCTAAACCCTAATTTTTAAACTCTAAAACCCTAAACCCTAACTGGAAAACTCCAAAACCCTAAACCCTAATCACTCTATAGGCCGGCACACTTCCGTAGGTACAGATCCTGGAATGACCGAACTTTTCATAAGAACGCCAAACAGGGAGCCCCAAGAATATAGTTAGGGTTCAGGGTATACCGTTTAGGGTTCCTAGGAAGATGAAAAGCGTACACCTATCAGGGTCCTTACATTCCCATTATGTTCCTGCTACACTCTTGGGGTTCCCTGTTTGGGAGTCCTTTTATGGGACACATCCCCCAACCTTTTTTGCCATTCCGAACCCTTCAGAAAAAGCTCTTGCCAAATAGCATTTTGTATCTCCTCTCAAACCCTAAACCCTAAAGATTTAGGGTTTAGGCGTTTGAGGTTTAGGGTTAAGGGTAAACCATTACAGCAGAGCGCCTCTGCACTGCCTGTGAGAGTTTCTCCTTATGATCTCCTCCTGAATCCCCCTGTATTCCCACAGTCCCTGGCGGTATCCCTACCGTAAGACATTCCCATATGGTTCCCAACATAGGGGGACCTTCACATAGACCCCAAACTACTATAATCCTTATTATGGAGATCCCAAGCAGAGTGCCCTTCATTTTGGGAAACCCCATATACCCTCCAACCCTAATTCCCAAACCCAGGTGCAATGTATCAAGTCTACTCTGCAAAGACTTCTTCTGGAGCAGTTCGGGCAAGATGGCAGCCCGGGTTGCAGTTTCCTGCTTGTAGGGTTTAGGATTTAGGGCTTAGGATTTAAGATTTAGGGTTTAGAGTTTAGGGTGTAGAATTTAAGGTTTAGGGTTTAGAAGGTGTGTTTTTCTAGGTACCTCAGTGGTACCCTTTTCCCTATTTATTTTGGGCCTCCTTATTGAAGCTGATCATTAAATTCATTCGGAAAAGGGTACCCTTATCACTAAAGGGTTACTGGGGAACCTGGTTTTAGGGTTTAGAGCTTCAGTTTTAGCGGTTTTGGGGGGGGTGTCGTGGAATCCCCGACCTTGTAGGTCCACCGACAAGCATCGAACAGAAGCAACCACGAACCTATGCTCGTATATGCGTGCATGACAGCCATACTCCTCAGCTTTAACCATCTAAACGAGCTCCTGAACCCCGAAGCCCTTGAACTCTAACTCCTTAAACCCTTAGCCACCTGAATCCCTAGCCCCGCAGCCTCAGCGTCCCTTTTAAATTTGCGAAACCTCCAATGCCCCCAAGGCCTTCCAGAGACGCCTCCGCGCCCGGGATACTCCAGCGAGTTTATTGGCCGACATGTCCGACAGCTCTGGGCGGCACCTTGACTGGGGTTTAGGGTTTAGGGGTTTAGGGTTTAGGGTTTAGGGTTCAGGGGTTTAGGGTTTAGGGGTTTAGGGTTTAGGGGCTCAAAAGGTGTGATGAAGGTAGGTGGATGAAAGGGTCCCTATTGTAGATACGATTATCTTGGGTCTTGTTTTTCCTATACCCAGTCTTCCTTTACCTTACCTTTTTAGCCAACGGAGGGGGAGGAAAGGGCGTTGGCGGGTACATCTGGGATTTGAACTTAGGGATGGGGTGTGGGAGAGAACTAAGATTTAGGGTTGAAAGTTGAGGGTTTGGGGAGTGTAGGAATGGTTTGGGGAGTGTAGGCATGGGAAAACATGGTTTCAGGCTAAGAGTTCAGGGTTTCTCAAAACAATCTTCATATAATCCCTAATAAGGACCCTATTCCCCTTATAGTTATAGTCCCTATGGATCCCTTGGGCCCCTAGAAACCTTAAATCCTAAACCACAAGCGCAAAACTCTAAACTTTGAACCCTAAACACTAAGCCCCAAACTCCTTTTTGGGCCCTGAAAAGCCCCCCCCCTCCTTTTTAGAGAAATCTCGAGGCGAGGGTTTCTGGTGATTGGACTTTAGTTCCCCAAACCCCCAAAATTAGGAGCCTATGATTATCACATGACTCATATGACTGTCATATGATAGAGTCCTAGTTTGAGGGTGATACTACCTAGAATGCCCTTATCAAAAGAGGTGTGTACAGTGTATCTCCATGGGTGTTAAGTAAGGGAGAGACTCAGGGTCCTCCTTCAAAAACATGCCGGGGCTTTTTTGCCAATAGAAGCAAGTGTCTCGTACTGGGAGGGGGGGCCACAAGCAGTCTCTACCGCATCATCTGACGATGATGGTAAGATCTTTTCTTGCAAGGATGTATTGATGCTGATATAAATCCCTAGCTTCCAGAAACAATCGCAGGCATGGCAAGTGGTAGTAATGAGAACGATTGGCAAATAAACATAGAAAACACCAGTTATCAAGCCTCAAAAGACCCATTGCAACGGTCACTTCAGTGGAAGTAAGAGCCGCCCATCAATCCCCAGTGGCAAGTATTTTGGGCAACAGCGAGGACTTCTAGGGCTTGGGATTTCGGGTTGAGATTTGGGGTCGGGAGTTCGGTTGGGGTCGGGATTTCGATTACGGTAGGTTATGGCGACTGACTGCAGTCTTGCTTTGGCAGGCTGGGTGCCACAACTCGTGTGGAAAACGCAGCATGTCAGGGATTACTTGGGATTTCCCAAAATTGTATCCCAACAATAAAGACAAAAATAGATTGGGGTCTATTTGGGGTCCTCCTGTGCAGGGAAACTACCAAATGATGTGCTACCTACCCAACTGAAGACTAAATTTGTTGAAATTTCCGGCTTGAAGATTGAAAGGGTAGCATGAAACTGAAATCCCTTCTCAAGGAGCCCTAGAATGCGAGTTATAGTCTGTTGGCGGGGGTACGGTGGTATAGGGGTACCCCAAAGCCCGAAACCTCTAAACTCTAAACCCTGACTTTAAACCTCGAAACCTTAAACCCTTAACCCTGACCCTAAACCTTAAACCTTTAAACCCTGAACCCCAAACCCTAAACCTCTAGACCCCTAAACCTCGAAACCTTAAGCCCTAAACCCTGACCCTAAACCCTAAAACCTCTAGACCCTAAACCCCAAACCCTAAACCTCTATAGAGCCTAAATCCAGCAAAGGTACTTCACCAGCTTTGGTCCCCGGATTCGTTTGTTGAAGACGCGGCATCCTGCCGGCGGAGAGGGGTTTGGGGATTTGGGGGTTTAAGGGTTTAAGGGTTTAGGGTTTAGGAACTGAGGGTTATATACATATATATATATATATGGGTTAAGGGTTTAGGGGTCTAGGTTTTAGGGGTCTAGTTTTTCGAGCTTAAGGGGTTTGATGTGATGTATAGGTTGTACATCTCCGCAAGTCAGCATGGCAATTGTGATGCGTACTTCCCCTTGCGTACAAGTACTGTATTGGATTGGGCAATCAAAGCGGATAGGGATAGTGGTAGAGGATAATGGATTGAGTTACAGGGGTTGCCTGAAACGACTATTAAGGTCTGTTCACTAAATTCTCTCCAAACACCAAAAGTTCTCATTTCCCGAGGGTTCAATACATTGCTTTAGGTTTTGGAAAACTTTGCTGGCAGTTTTAGGGCTCAGAGCTCGGGGGGTTCAGCATGTTTGTAGGGGTTTTTAGCGCTGTAGAGACAAGGCCCATTTGGGTGCTTTGGATTCTGGTTTTCCGGCTTAGGGATGAGAAGATAAACGTTTCTGGTGTCTAGAAGTGTTTCAGAAGTTTGCAATCACCCGTCATCATTTCAGAACGCAGGAAGCCTTGCTGTAAAGCATAGAGCATGAGTTCTGTTGAAGTTCGGCCAGTTCGTTGCATCCCGAGATTTCACATGCAATTTCAGCGACATGGGATTCAGGAGACGAAGCTAGGGTTTGGGGCTGTAAGCATAGGGTTTAGGGCTATAGATTTGGGATGAAGTTGGGCTAGGAAAGCACGCAATTCTTCATGAGCGAATTACACTTAACAAGCCGTTGTGGTTATCTATAATAACGACATATTGCAATCGAGTTTGCAAGTACACCTGCCTAGGTTGAAACCTCGCATAATTAGAATATCTTTCAGCCCTAGGGAAAAGCTCTAATTTTGAGGCTTGTTTCTGTAACTGTCCATGCAGGCCACTATCCCCTAAAGCCTCCACATTCCGAAAAGATAGGCTTATAATTGCTTCTAGACATCCCAAAAGCAGAGGACAGAAACATCCCGCTAGGTCGAAGAGATGTTTCATAGCTCCGCGTCGCTGCGGAGGTTCATTCCCTAAACCCTAAACGGTTTAGGGTTTAGGGGTTAGGGTTTAGGGCTTTGATTCATGGAGCGTTGGTGGGGGGTTTACTGGATTACCAGTATATGGGTGATACCCGAAATGAGGGTCCCATTTTGGTACCCTCAAATCATTTCTCTCAAATATTAGGTGCCGTAATACAGTTTCTGCCCAAAAGGGGTCCATTGTTTTGAGAATGAGAAGAACCCACCAACTGGAGAATCAGGTTGCCCAAAACATCTTCCGCAGCAACCCCTTGGAAGGCTCACGGAGAGCATGCAGACATTAGAACAAAATTCAGCGGCAATGCCATGTACGGTAGGAGTAGTCATGAAGAGGCTCAGGTGTCGGTGTTGCAGGGCGCACTTGGTATCACAATCTTTTCGCGGACTTAAAGCCCAGATTTCACGCGGTTTTGGCTTGCTCTCCTGCAGCTTTTGGGTACAGGGATTCGCCTCTTCAGAATTGAGTTTTTCAGAGGTGCGGGTCCATTGTCGGGGTCTGTGTGGGCAGCTCTCTCTGGATTTTGAAGGTATGCCTGCCGCTGCTCTAATGCGCGCAGAATGCCCAGAGGTTTCATCCTTCTGAACCCCACAACTGGTTGATATGTTGACTTGGCGTCGGGCCGAAGCAAAAAGCGCTACCTAGCTGCTGAGCTTTCTGGCTGAGAAGAAGGGGTGGGCTCAGTGAGCCTGCAATGCTGAACTTGCACATCAGGAAGCTCCGTGCCAAATGCACCTTCAAGCTTACATCTAGGGTGTCAGGAGTCTAGGTGTTCAGCCCATGATTCGATCTAACTCACATTCATTTTGATGTGGTTCGAGTGACCCCGGGGTACTAATGTTTCCTAAACTCATGGGATTACATGAGCTGATGGGGATGAACGGCAACGATGCACAAACTCCGCCTCCTGCGCCAGCTGTCAAAAGACAGCACCACATTGAATTCAGGTTGGGGCCGCGCGTACCTTGAAGCCCGAAACTGACAGCAAGCTGCAGAAAACAGCAGGGAACACACTTACATCCTGATTACACACCAGAACCCTCCCCCCAGATCGCTAAAACCCTAAACCCTATAAACCCTAAACCCAAACCCTCTCAAGTCTCTCAGTCCTAGCAAAAATTGAATCCTCAATCCTAAACCTGCCAAGAGGTCTCCGAAGTCCGAGGACACCTGCTGGCCTGAGGCCTTCAGATGAATAACTGGGAATTAGGGTTTAGGGTTATGTAGGGTTATATAGGGATTACAGGGATAATGGAAAAGAAAATGGAAGCTACTATTTAGGGTTTAGGGCTTGGGGTCTAGACTCCTTAAAGATGGGGTTATATTGGGGATTATATAGGGGACTAGTAGAGGGGTTATTAAGGGGGATACTAGGAGTACCTGTGTTTTTTTTTCTTTTTTTTCGGTTAAGGTTTCAGGGTTTGGGCTTTAGGATGTAACATAGACCTGGGAATTGAGTAGTTTTTCATGTGGGGATACTATGGTACCAAATATAAAGTAAGAGTATACCATCCTTTTGGGTCTAGTTTTTTTGCACGCAGAACAGAATGATACTAGGTTCCGCCACCAAAACAAGTGCTACTCAGATGAATTAGCTATAGTAATTACCATTAATCCTACTCCTAGTTACTTGGTGACTTTAGCCTTTTGTCTATTATCGTCATGAGTACGAGATTATTCGTATTGTTGTTAATATGAGGTTAATATTATCGTGATTGTTCTGAGCATTCATCTTGTTGCCATGACTGTTGTTTCTGCTACTGCTTGTACCGCTATGATTTTTGCCATGCCTGAATTCCGTGCAAATCCTACTTTAAAGGGTTTTGCAAGTGCATCATACTCACAGGTATCATAATGGTTTTGTGTTTTCTTTCTGAAGCTTTAACTCCTATGTATACCCCCTCAGCCCTAAACAAGATCCAAGCGGGCTCATTCTCGTTTTTATGCCTGCAAAGCAAGAGGCGTTGTTGGCCAAATCTTGTCATATAAGAGTTATTCTGGCTTCTACACTGCACGAATTGTGCCTCTTTCTTGGTCTGTCCTGTGTTTCATAGCCCAGTGCCCTCATGTCTAAGAACTGCGGCTTGGTCTATGAAGCACATGGACTTGCTGCTGCGTCCTAGCTGGCAACTGCTCCACATGCAGCCGTAACCTGTGCCAACATGAGAACCTTTCAATGACGGTTGGAATGGTTCCCAGACAGAACTCAGTGTTAGGTACATCTTACCAGTGGTGTTTGTAATGAGGACACATAGCACCCCAAAAAATCAGATCATATCCTTTCAGTCTCAATATACAAAGGAATAGATCTTTATATGCTTCAAGCACCAAAAAACACTCCCTTGTCAGTTGCCGTTGCCCTACTCTACTTGGAGCCTCTCTTGGCGTAGTAAGTTGATTTATGAACGAATGAAGGTTGTGTGGCTTGATGTGGGGGCTATTGGAGCTAGTAGGTATACGGTAGACCTACTAAGTCAACAACTAGATATTGCCTGGTTCGGTAGTAAGGCTTGGTTGCCATAAATCCTAAACCCCACCCTCCCCTGACAGAAGGAGTAAGGCCAGAATCACTGCGCGTAACTATAGGTCAGTAAAAACCCACCAAGTTGGAGCAGCAGCGATTATCCCCTCACGGCGACCTAGACAAAGAGACTTGTCGCACAAATCATCCATTTTTATGTTCCAGCGTATTGCCCTTTGTTGAGTTTACTGTTTGGGGCCTGTGTAGGGATTACGCTCGCTTGGTGGGGAGAATCATCAGTATGGTTCCTTGAGATTGTCAGGCCCCTGTAATAGGAACCCCAAAAAGACAATGGGCAAAGGGCAGCTGTGAAAACGTGTTAGCCGGAAGCGCATGCAGTGCTTCCTTGACGTCCGACTAGTCAATAGTCACGTGAAGCTCAGACTTTCAGAAGAAGCTGGTGCCGTACTTACTGTCTAGCCTCTAACGCCATAATTCCAGAGTGTTGTACGTACTGTCTAGCCCCCAACGCCATATTCAGAGTGCACTTGCGTCATGGTCGCTCGTCATTGGGGCTCCAAATTGAGAAACCTTCACCCCAATCTGGACCCATATAAGCTCGGCTATATAATCCCAGTTTCCATTTCATTTTCCATTTGATTCTCCATTAATAAGGGGGCTACTAGGAGTTCAGACACTAGCTCATATTCCCTAAACAACCTAGGATCCTTAGTCTGGGTACCTCCAAAAACGGATGCCGATATTGCAGGCTGCCAGCCGGGCGGAAGCTTATGCTTCGACTCTGCTGGAGAGGCAAACGGGCTTCGGGACCGTAAACCCTACAGGGTGGTCCAACACTCTCATGAGGCGGTGGGAGCCCTAAAACGACGGGATATAATGGCCCAAAACCAACAAAGGGAACCAAAATGCTATTCTACGTACTATTGGGGGTTCAGGTACATGAAATGTTAGCGTTAAGGTTCAGACACGAGGTTCGTGGGTAGGGATACATGAGCCCAGTAGTTTGAGGGATGCGCAGTGTTGGACTAGGCTTGTCCGCAGTGTTCAGCCACCGTGTGACGCCCTTGCAGTCCAAAATTTTCTCGGACGCCATGGAGCAGCCACTTTGACCGAGTCTCTCGGACCCTTTGGGTTCGTGCCGCTGGATGAAGGGGCACTGCTTGCCGTGTCCCGCGCCCCGCAGAGAAGAACTGTCTGCAGTTCGATCCTCTCAAAGGAAGGGCCCTGATCTAAGAATTCCGCAGCCTCTACGACGGTGCGCTGGTCAACGCCTGACGCTAGAAAAGGTACGTAGCCTCGCCATGACAGACATTCTCGTGGACCTGGCCGGTGTTCTGTTCTTTGCACTTGATAGTAATAGTAATAGTAACAGTAAGAATAGCAAGAATAATAGTAGTAACAGTATATAATAGCAGTAATAATATTATACACTGCCGTGAGATTCCCGGAGGAGCAGCTTTGCAGATCCTAAATGACCCCATTTCAGGGTCTCACAGCGGTAGGTAAGATACTGTTCATTCTCGTTACTCTTCATACTTATATAATCCTTATAAATCCATAAACATTCAATGTTCATAGGGCCCCCAAACCTACCAGGGTTCTGCCGGCATAGCCAAGCCCCGGCTGCAACAAGCACTTGTTCAGCCTGCCCACTCAATCACATATATTGCAGAGGCCTACATTTCTCACGGGGTCTCGGGGCATCCTGTCAGATAAGTTATATAGGGGCTACAAAAGGTTGACATGTCAAGTTTCAGGCTTCTGGAGTAGAATTGCATGGCTAGGGTAATTTGTGTGAGGTTCTACGCTGCGCGATTGGAGTATCTAACATTAGGTACCAGATCCCCACCTAAGCAACAGCTTTTTTCAATAATTTTTGGGTTGCTCTTGGTCCGCCCAGGAAACCTCTAAAACCTGAGCCCTGGACCCCAGAACCCTACCTTGGCCACTACAAAATGTGAAGCCGATCTGAAAGCTACCTGGGTGAGACTTCATGAAGGGCTGTAGAAAGTAGGTCCAAACTCTCCAACCCTAAACCCTCAAGCCCCAACAGCACAAGAGTTTGAAAGGCTTTGTATGGGGTTATAGAGGGACGGTTTGGGATTGTTTCTAAGCAACTATGGGGTCCTCCTTTGGGGGTCCTGACATTAAGGATTCTAGTATACAATATATTGGGTGTATGTCGGGGCTTTTGTAGGGAAACTTTCGAATCCCAAGCCCCGAGCCCGAAACCCCCATAGACGAGCACCGCAGTGACTTTCCAATTTTTGTGAGGCGTCCTAACTGCGGATTCCCTAACCAACCCCCTCTATATAACCACCCCGCCTTCAAGGTTCCCCCCTCATCAACCTTCAGCAACCTAAATAAGCCATAGTCTGAACTCCTTCAGGAAGGGGTTAGAAAGGGAATTATGTAGATGAGTATTACAGGGCTTCTTAAAGGGATACTAGGAGATTAGACTATAGCTCAAATAAGCCTACCTCGGGGAGGTAGTACCCAGACCTTTAAAGGATCCAAAACATGGAAGCCCCTAATCATTCCCTAGTTTCCCCAATGTAGTAATAGGTTCATATTGGGGGGGAGGTTCAGTTTTTTGGATCCTTTAGGGTGTCTGGGTAGGGAGGGGTTGGTGATGGAAGCCCAGATTACAAAAGAGGCCTCCCTAAACCCTAAACCATCTTACTGCTCGGCCATTATTCCACACAGAATCCCCATAGACTCTGGTCAGGGTATGGCGAGCTCAACCGAGCTCACCCCTAATCGTGGTTACTACTGGGAATATCACCCAAAAGGGTGTTAACTATGGATTCTGAAGTTGCAGTTTCCCAAAACAGGGGGACCCCAATATAGACCCCAAAATACTATTTTAGAGCATGGCCATGGGATCCTACGACGCAGGCTCTCGCGTAGCCGCGCGCCGGAGCGCGATGGCTCTGAGTCTCCGGTCTACCGTTCCTCATGCAGCATGTAGTCACAGGTTAAGAGTCAGGGTTTATGGGCGAAGGTCTGCGTACCTATAGAGAGGATTACAGTTTGTGGGGGTCTGCATATACTTTGGAAAACAATCATATCAGTAGCAGCGGTGAATATGACGATACGCTTGCTGTCTTAGTGTTGTTTTGGGGGTATGTAGGGATTATTATATAGAAAACTCCACTCCCCCACTCCCCCGAAACCTAAACGCTAAACCCCTTAAGGGCTTATGTATAAGGATCTACTCCCCCTCCTTATCCCTTAAGCACTAGTAAGCTGTGCCCTATGCAACCGAGGCATTTTGCTTTTCAAGCGCTGGGCGGGGGGATCCTCCGGGGCTTGCAGTTTCAGGGTATGGGGTTGAGGTTTTAGGGTTTGGGGTTTAGGATTTAGAGTTTAGGGTTTAGGTGGAATATCTACAGCATAGGCTTCATGTAGGGATTATACGGGGCTATTACCCTGATAATTGAGAATCAGATGGTAAAGAAGATGGAATTGGAAACGGGTGGGTGTGTCAGGGGGCCGATCTTAACAAGCAGTGTACCCTCATTTTTGGGGGTTCCGAGCTTGCATACACATCATGAAGCAGCAGCCAGAGGTGCAGCGTTTTTCGCGTCAGACTACTGGAGAACTTTGCTTGCCCTGACCCTAAACTCTAAACCCTAGACCCTACATGCTACAGTAGTTTCCATACTCTTTTAAACTTAGCCCCCCTAACCCTCCAAGTAGGATTCAGCTCAAGAGTCGATCCCGAGCTCAGCCGAGGTGCGTAGCATTTTAATTGGGATACTATGGTACCCATTATAGAGTAAGATTCTATCCTCCTTTTGGGGGTATAGTATCTTATATAAGAAAAAACAATCTTACTGGGTTTAACCACCAAAAAACACTACTCAGGTGGCCCTTGCCGGTCTCCGCCAAACAAGGCAGCTCGATGTGAAGTTGGAAGAGCAAGAGGTTCGGAAAGGTATTGCATTGTGACTGTAGTCTTCTTTGGAATTACTTTTAAGTTCTATCATAGTATAACCCTAAGAAGGAATTACTAAACATATTGTTGTAATTATAGCGATGCTTCCGTACCTCATCCCCCAGCACGCTTGTCAGGAAAAAATACATGCACTGCATGACCGCTTTTCCTAGAGAGAGCGGAATTCAAATCAAAGGTAAGCCGTAACCACGTCAACTTTGTTCGGTTATTTTTGGCATTGAAAGTGTGGGCCCATGAGGAAGCAACAGCAAAGAGCACAAATGGTCAAAGCTCGCAAGGGCGGTGGTAGCCTGGGCAGATTGACTCTTGGGAATCTTGCCTCCTTATCGCGGTGGTGTTGGAGCACATAACATTGTGCAATCTGTTGACTTCTGAAAGTTTTGGGACACATCACTATACAGTCAGGTTTCTGGTCTGGGCGTGAAGGACTAACAATCTCCCTTCGTTTGTAGTCCTATATATTTCTAGGATCTCTTCTGTAGTTGGGGGTACAGATTCCCCATTACAAAGTTCACAACTGCGGTGCCCCGGCCCGCAGCTTAAGAGCATCAGGGTGCGGGTTCTATTGTCGACGGTTTTGAGGCAGGAGATCCAATTTCAACCATTCTTTCACCCTAGGCTCTATGCCATGTGAGTTGTATTTTATTTGGGGATACTATGGTGCCCATTTGGGGATACATTAGGGTAATATTACCTCAATAATGGAGAATCAAATGGAAAAGAAAATGGAAAATCAAATGGAAGCTGGGACTATATAGGGGTTATAATCAGAGGAAGAGGGCCCTAATCACAACCCCAAAATGTAGGACCCGG